>VZTT01031046.1:3080-14181 GCA_013400855.1 Buphagus erythrorhynchus | reverse complement strand
CCAGAGCTGGATGCAGTATTCTAGGTGGAGTGTCACTATACAGAGCAGAGAGGCACAATCCCCTCTCTCAGCTTGCTGGTCACAGGGCTTTTGATGCAGCCCAGGATGTGCTTGGCTTTGTGGGCCACGTACGTCTGGGTCATGTTGAGCTTCTTGTCAACCAGAGAAAGCAATCTGTGATCAAGGAAGGTCTTGGCAAGTTCATCAGCCTTATTCAGGCAGTCTAACCCAGCATTGTGTCTGTAGAGCATTTAAGTTAATTTTCCTTCTAATTAAGTATACCTGAAGTATATCAGTGAAGGTTTACTTTCCTGGAATTGAAACATAGAACATAATGTAAGTGACTGGGTTGCTCACTAATTGAAGCAATCAGTCAAGATAATGAGGGAGGATTTTCTAGTGAGTGGTAGTGGTGGTTGGGGGATAGGGGAGACATTCAGAAATTCCTTGAAAGTAGAAACATGATTAGTGGGTACAGACTCAGGAGGATTTGTGTTAGGCTTGGCAGTGAAGAAGTTGTGCGCTCTGCACTCAGGAATGATATTTGAAAAGATTGTTGCTTAAGTTTGTTGTACTAAACTGTTTTATTCTCTCACTAAGCAGGTTCTTCTGATATATGGCAACTATAGAATAACTACTGGCTTAAAATGGAAGAGTAACTGCAATTCTAATTTAAATTGAATTGTTACTTAAGGGTGGAAATTTTACTTGCTTGTTGTAGTTCTTACAAGTATGTGATCTGGATGGTGTTCAACACTCATTAATCATGTTTGCATACCCGTTTTACAGCTGGATTTTTAAATCTGGTATTAAAGTTCATTTAACATGCCTTCCAGAAAGTAAATATGTCAGTAAGTTTTGGTTTGTTTTACATACTCATTCTTCAGGTAGTTTAACTTAGTACAAATCTATACTGCATTCAAACTTTATTCAGAGTTGGTCAAGACTAGTTTCATTTCAGATTATGGAGTGATTCAGGAACACCTGGAGCCAAGATTTATGTCTTTACCTAAATTTTGAAAGTACTCTGCTTTTATAGCTCTTTAGAGGAAAGGCAGGAACTGCATTAACACTTGTTTGAGCAACAGTTAATGCAATGCTGACTAGAACTTAACCCCCTCAAATATTAATGTTAAAATGTCAAAAAAAAAGAAAAGGGGGGGGGAGGAGAGGAGGGGGAATAAATTTCAGTAGTATTTGTTCTTGGGAAATTACTTATTCTCCTTTATTTAAGAAGCAGTCAGGTTTTAAAGCATTTGAGAGACATAGTAATGTGAACAAGGTTTGCTTCTTTATTTGCTGCTGATCTGGTATGAAAAGTAAAGACCTCAAGTCCCTATAGAAGTTATTTCACTGGAATAAGTATGAATATTTTAAAGCCTGACAGCTTATGTGCACTGGTCACAGACTTTGAAACTGATGTACTTCTCAACTGAAATATCTCACTAAAAATTATCCTTTGGTTAGCTTTTTCTTGTGCTAGAGAGATTCAGACCCAGTATGTTGGAAATCTAAATTTCAAGCTGCAAGGATTTGAAAACATCTAGCTTTGAGTGCTTCTGTATAGTAATGCTATATATTTTAGAAAAATTGTGTCTGCATGAAGTTGTATACATATTTAAATCCTTCCTTAGAGATGATGAAAATTACAGCGTGTAGCCTCAGGTCCCACAATCTACACTGTGTAATACCCTTGCTTAAAGTAGATGGTAGAAGGCCATGAGTTATACAAGTTCTGGCAGGTTTCAGCACTCCAGCCTGCTTTTCCAAACTTTAAATTGTGAAACGATGCCATCTTTTGCTTTCTTTAGAAAATTTCAATCAGCTGGAATTGTTGTTCATCACTGACAGCACTCCATTCAGTATAATTTTACTTGAGCCAGGGTGATAAATCATAATCTGCAATTTCTCTCAAGAATATAAAACCATTCCAACACTACATCTGTTAAGAATGTAATACTTGTCTTTCTATGAAGCAGAATGTAGATTTAATCACAACAGCACCATTTAGAGGCGTCCATTCTTGTATTTGAATATTTTGACTAAGCAAGATGGGTTACTTTCTGAAAAGAAACTAATAAATCTTGGGATAATCTCTTCTATTCAAGATCTTTTCTCTATGAAAGGAGATTTTGAGATATACTTGTTTAAAATACCTTCAGGAACTTGAAAGCAACAAGTGTTCCCAGTGTTCCTGCAGCTGTGTGAAATTATTTGCACGTCAAAATGAAGGTGATGAATTATGGTTACACAAAAGGGGCAAGCAAATTCTATTAAGACAGTCAGAAAAAGTTGGTTTTGTAACTTCCTTGAAAATGATAAAACTTTTCCTGTTAAAAATCACCACAAAAAATAAAAATTATGTGTTTGAATTTGCTTGCTTTTTTTTTTTTTTTTTTTTTTAATGACAATACTGTGATACATTATTTTTGTCTGCCTCAATAAATATGTTCTGGAGAAAACCAAAAACCAAATTTTTACAGGTATTAGAGTGACCTGACAAAAGTTGGCAAATCTTATCTAAACTAACTGTACACTCTTCTTTTCTTGCCTGAATCCCCATGACTCATTCATACATAATCATACCTCCTCAGCTTGTATTCTTTCTGCCCCTATCCTAGTTTGTGCTCTGGACAGGTTTTTCTCCTTTGCAGCCAATGTGACCCTATGGTGTATAGTCTGCGTGCTCTGATTTGGGTTAGACCCAATCTGTCCAAATAAACTGAATACCTGTCAGTAGTTTGAATGGTTTAGCTCCCCCACATCCAGCAGCTGGCAAACTGTTGCTTTTATTAAATCTGACCCATTTAATGTTTCAGAGGTATCTGTAAATTTTCCAAATAAGTGACAAAAAATGAAAACAAATCTAGTTTCACTTGTGAGGCTAGCATGCAGTTAGTATGAAATTAATTTGATAGTATACATTATAATGTTATAATTGTTTGTACTTTAATTTTACATTGTGGCTGTAAAATTTGACCAAAATGATGATCAGCCTAAATAAGGATGCCTAAGGACAAAGCTGTCTCTCAAGAGCCACCAGAATTCAAAAGAAATATTGAAATATAAATTCATATAATCTAAAGCTCCATAAACTTGAACATCTCTTTTTGTCCAGTTCTAACCAGTAGTGAGAAGCTTTTCATCCAGTCATTATCCAAAACCCACCAGCTCATTTACACATATTTCCTTGGGGCTTGGTCTGATAGGTGTCCTTGGAGCCCACTTACTGCACCGATCAAGCAAGACTGGTGGCAGGATTACATGAGGGAAAGGCTGTGGATGTATATTTGGACTTCAGCAAAGCCTTTGACACTGTCTTCCACAGCATCTTCCTGGGAAAAAGCTGGCATCCCACAGACTGGACAGATGCACAGTTCACTGGGTTGAGAACTGGCTGGATGGTCAGGAGCAGAGAGTGGTGGTGAATGGTGCTACATCCAGTTTTCAGACAGTCACCAGCAGTGTCCTGCCCAGGGCCTGTCCTATTTAGTATCTGTCTGGGTGAGGGGATTGGGTGACACTGATTTGTGAGGGAATATTGATCTGCTGCAGAGCAGGCAGGTTATACAGAGGGATCTGAACAGGCTGGGTCATGGGCCAAGGCAAATTATCAGAAGTCCAACAAAGCCAAGTGCCAGGTTGTGCCCTTGGGTCACAATGACCCCATGCAGCACTACAGGCTGGGGCAGACTGGCTGGGAAGCCACCCAGAGGAAAAGAACCTGGAAGAGCTGGTTGACAGCATCTGAACATGAGCCAGCTGTGCCCAGGTGGCCAAGAGGGCCAATGGCATCCTGGCCTGTATGAGCAATAGGGTGGCCAGCAGGAGCAGGCAGAGATTGTCCCCCTGTACTGGGGAGGACTGGTGGGGCTGCACCTCACATATCGTGTCCAGTTCTGGGCCCCTCACAGCACAGGGGACATTGAGGGTCTGGAGTGTGTCCAGAGAAGGGCAACAGAGCTGGTGAAGGGTCTGGGGGACAGGTCTTGTAAGGAGTGGCTGAGGGAGCTGGGGTTCTTTAGCCTGGAGAAAAGGAAACTCAGGGAGGACCTTATTGCTCTCTACAACACCCTGAGAGGAAGATGTAGCCAGGTAGGGGCTCCTCTCCCTAGCAAAAAGTGACAGGACAAGAGGAAATGCCCTGAAGCTGCATAAGCAGAGGTGAGGCATCAGAAGGAATTTCTTCATGGAAAAGGCTGTTAAGTGTTGGAACACTTAACATCACCAGGGAGGTGGTGAGTGTTCAAGAAGTAACTGGATGTTGCACTTAGTGCTCTGGTCTAGTTGACAAGGTGGTGATTGGTCAAAGGGTAAACTTGGTGGTCCTGGAGGTCGTTTGCAACTTAAATGATTCTGATTCTGTGACTTGCCTTTTGTGTTATGGTTTAGGACATGTAGTAGTTTTCTCAGCGGTGGGAATGCAAATATGTGTCTCTACTTTCAGGAATTTTCTTAACAACCAGTCTATAGAATAGTTCTTAAGAAATGTGGTTTGGTGTTTTTTTTCCTGCTTCACAAAACTTTTCACTTCTTATTGCATTATATGTACATCTACAAGGTAAGCAGTCTTGGGAAAAGCAAATGGAATGTAAACTCTCTCTGAGAGCTTCCTGATGACTAGACCAGAATTTCATGGATTTTTTTTGTCATTGTGGCCCAGACAATTTCCTCTGGTTTGCTTTCTAGATGTCATCACCACATGTGTTTTAAGAGAAAAATATCTTCCTTGCAAAAATAAATAGGTACTTGTAACTTAGAGAGTGTTTTCTTCTGTGATCACAAATAAAGAGAGGCATTTAACTGTAGGTAAAACACCTAAGCACCAAAGTTTTTTTTTTTTTTTAAAGAGTTTTCTATTTCTCATTTCAGGGAGCAGCATAAAGGAAGTGAGGAATGGCTGGAGTCAGGGAGGAAATGCATGGGAACATCTTAAACTGGCTAGACTGTCTGAAGACAAGACAATGAATCATGTAACTACACTATAATACAGATGTTTGTATTCCTTTGAGGGAGGAGCTGGTCAAATGCTTAAGTGGTTCTGCAGCACCTCTAAACTTTTTAGATGTGAAATTACAATTTATTGGACTGTGGAGCGCTTCACAGTTCCTATCAGAATTATGTATTCTCAGCAGTCAAAAAAAAAATTAATCATTATTATTTAATACCTTTGCATAAAGTCCCAAATGTAAAGCTGCATATTTTCATAACCAGCAATTAAGGTATTAAAATATAGGTAATATAGATTAAAAAAACCCCAAGAAATCAAAAAACAACCTCTACAAAACCCAATTCACATATAACCCAAGAGATAAGAAGTACTTTGGATAGAAGTCTGTGGGTTACTTTTTTTTTCTTTTTCCTTTTCCCTCCTGAACAGTTTTAAATTAAAAGCATAAATTCATCACCCTTGGCCAAAGAGTTCATATCCAGGGAAGACATTTTGTGGGGAATGAACTATTCTCTCTGTCACTATACACTTGGATCTCAAATGCTTTCCTGACTTGGGACCTCTGTCAATGCATAAATACAGGGGAAAACGAGAAAGATTATCAAGTGAGTTGTAAATAATTGCTGAAAGGAGAAGGATGGGAAAATGGGGAAAATAGTTTAAGGAATATCATTTTATGATAGATACTTGCAGGTTGTAAGTGTGTATATTTGCTGTTCTTCTTCTTGAGCATTCCTTGCTGAGAGATTTTATATGCATCAACTACTTTCCCTGATTTAATTTAAATTTAAACTGTTTTACTAATTTTTGTCTCCATTCAAATGGCACAGGCAATTAAAATGAGGATGCCTTTATTTGCAAGGAGCACACTTTTTTCTGCTTTCCTCCGAGCTGTTTCATATTTTCTTTCTAATGTCTTATTTTTTTCCAGTGGTCTTTTGAACACATGCTCACCTGCTTTAGAGGATCCAAAGCTACTAATAAAAACACCCCATAATATATAACAGATGCAGAAGTGAATATAAGTGGAAACAGTTGAATAAGGGGAGCAGACCCAGAGCTGTCATCAAGCTCTTCACAGTCACTAGATTTTTTTTCACCTGCTCATGCAGGGCTTGCTCAAGACCTGTTGGCAGTGACTACATGTTTCATCTCTCACCATTTTTTCCCCCCACCTCACAGGCTTTTTCTGAGAGTTTGTGAGTATAATAAATTCATCTTTAAATCCTGCTGAATGTGCTAAACAATGTAAAGTGGTTGCCATTAAAAAGACAAATTTATGTGCTGCCAATATTTTAACTAGAACCTCCTTCTAAAATTTGTCCTTGGAGACATTCTGGAATCCTCCCAGCTTTTGAGAAACTGGTGTGGAAGGGTGAATCCAGCTTGGTGAGGAGACTATTGGAGGGCTAGGACATCTTCGGATTATTTTTCTTTATAAACAAAATGCGTTTTGGGAAGAAATACGGAAATGCCATTTGGCAACATTTTATGCAGTACTTTCAGTCTGTGGCCTAGTTGTGGTAGACATACAAGACCTATTGAAAATACCATGGTTCTGTGTGTAAACTTGAGAGCAAAAGAAAATTATCTTTCTTCAAAAATGTTTTTGAAAGCAATTGGTGTTTGTTCTCTATCCACGTGTGAAAGGTGTGTCTATGGAATTTTTTTCTAGATATGTGAAGAAAGTTTTGGGCAAGATGGGTTTGAACAGGATGCAGAGAAGCTTTGATTTGGATACAAAATTAAGTGCTCCAGAAATTGTAATTTCATGTGCTTTCCTTTCCTTCCAGGAGTGTTTTCAGATTCTGTTAAACACCCCAGGCTTTGCTGTCTTATGTTCTTTGTGGATACAAAAAGAAAAGGAAGTAGAGGCTATTAAAACAAGCTTAGACTCTAACAGCTGATGTGTAATAGAGTCAGTCACATTTTCCATTGTGAACTTTCTCTCCATTTGTTGGTTGCAGTAATGTAGTTGGACAATAAACTTACAGAAGAAGGACCTTCTTGGTGGCACACCAGCATAATTCTCTTGTGTTAAACTAGAACACTTAAAAGGATTTGTCAATTTGGTTTCATTTAAGTTCTGCTTACATGTCCTACAATACATGGCAGTACATGTGTACAGTAAATGCTGGAGTGTGAAATAAGCTATAGACAAATATCTTTTTAGAGGGCATGTGGTCTGACTGTCTCTGTTGGCAGCACAGAGAACACATCCCCAGTTCCCTACCAGAGAGTACAGAGAAAAATAGTTTTGGTCTCCTTCCCTTTCTCTGTCCTCTTTCCATTATCCCACGTGAAATGAAATGCAGTGCTCCTAACAAAAAATTATAGCTATTTTTTTTCTCCAGCTAAATTAAACAATAGCATTTCTGCAATTGATTTGTGCATGTTCAAAGGAGTTCTGTGCTTTGTGGTGTTTATTGATTTGATCTAGTTCAATATGACTTTGATTTTCTTTCTAGGACTGAGCTACAGGGTCTTCTGCTTTCTATTCCAGTTGACCTCTTGAAATTGCACATCTTTTTTGTTATGCAATTTAGTGTCACTTGCCTGTTCAGAGGCAGAGCAGGACAGCAGTGAAAGTCAGTTTGTCATTTTGTGTTATACTATACACTTCCTTTCTCCCTGCTTAGAATATGCCTTTAAATATAAACTTCAAACTAGCTCTGCTATAGAGAGACCTGCCTCTGTTTGTTCACAGATGCTTTGTATTGGACATACAGACAAATTATAAGTGGAACTTTATTCTCTTTTTTTTGCAGCCTCTTTAGTTCTGTGTGGTTGATAGTTTTAAGTATGCACAGAAATAAGCACCCACTAAAACATATGGATCCAAGTGCTGACCTCAGTTACATCACTGTAAATCTGGACAGGAACTGTTATCATTCGGTTTTATGCTGGTGCTATTAAGATAAAGAAAGGGAGTGATTTATAAGTGATGAACGGAGTTTTATAGCCATCTCAGTCTTGCACAAGTTTATAAGGTTGTTTAAGTACCAGTACTCACAGATTTAACTCCTTCTTTTATTATGTGTAAAAAACTCTAAGGCAGGTCATTCCTTGCATGGTAAGTGAATGGTATGTAAGAGTATATTAATTAAAAGTCCTGTTATTTGAGGAAATTGCTTACTGGATTTTCTTTAAAGTCTCAGAGCTCTTGTACAGTCCTTAACTCAACTAGTTTATTTTTATTTATGCAACATTTTTGTCTGATATGTGTCACTATTGCATGAGCATATCCTTGGCTCAAAAGAGGACCATTAGCAAGACAGTGAACATGTTTGTATTTTTTCAGGGATACAGACATATAAATGTGTTGTGACACATTTTCTGAACACCTCAAGAGATTTCAACCAACATTCAAAAACAAGGGAGGGAGGCATGAGGAAAACTTTTTTCAGGGATATTGATTGTGATTCAGAATTATCACTGCTGCTTGGTCTCTTCTTGTCTTTTCATTCATAGCTCATTCTGTATTTTTTAAGCTGGACTGTAAAGGAGAGAGATAAACAGATAAATAAATCTGCGTATGTAGAAAGAATAAGGAATAATATATAAACTTTTAAATAAAAACTTTTGTCTTGGTTACTTTAAATATTTAATGAGCATAAAATACTGTGATCTTATGTCTTTCGAATGGTGTCTAAATAAATTGACATTGTGGGATATAGTTAATTATTTTATTGATTAATATTTTGAACATTTTAAATATTTTTAATGTGCAAAAATGAGACTTTTCTGAGAAAACTGCCAATAAAATAATTTTAATTTAAAAGTCACAGAAAAGGCAGGAATGACTGCTGTTATAAGGCCTGATACTGCACCACTGAAATCTGTGCTTATATTGTCTTGTTCGCTGATCACTGACTCTGAATAAATTGTACAATTTCTCTTTAAAAGGACACCACAGTCATTTCATATTTTAGAGAATTGGAAGGCTCAAGATATATTTATCAACCTCATCAGAAAAAAAGTAAACTTCTAGGAGGAATGCTTAAAAAAATAAATATTTCAAAGAAGGTTTCTGCATTCTGAAAAATTGTTCAGGGTCCAAGAGTATAGCACTGAAGATATTGAGTGTATCATTTTTTCAATTATATAAGCAACAATAGGAATTTTTCTGAGATATACATATAAATAAATACAAAGTCAAGGCCTTAAAACAGCCTAGAAATGCTTAGCTCTCTTGATGTCTACAGCTTTTCAGAGTAGACATTACTTTTACTTACCTGAAAGTGGTTTTTATCTTGACATACATATATAAAACTTTTATGAGTTCCCAAGAATCTGTGAGAAATTATGCAAGTATACTCTGGGGGAAGGGGGCACAAAGCCCCCTAAAGGTGGATGTTTAAATAATACAGAGAAATTGTGAACTAACATCAAATCCTTATTGAACAGCTCATGGAGACATGGTCCTTTCAAACACACTGAGTTGAGAGCTCTAAGGCAATAAAAATAGATCTTCAAATATTTATGTATGAATACTGGGCTTATACAGTGATAATAGCTATCAGGAGGATGCTGCACGTTTGCAGACCTACCATTTCCTGTGCTGGTGTGCTACACACATGTTTCTTACTTACTCACATAGTGCCAAGTCCTGTGTTTGAAGTGGAAATTATTTGATGAAGATTTTTTTATGTACACTATGAAAGCGTGTTATACATTGGCCAAGACAAAGACAGAGATAGCTGGCATGTTGAGGTACAGAAAGTATATTTGGTCTTAGATGAAATGTACAGATATACATTTATGTATAAATAAATGAAAAGATTCAAAAGATTGGATGTTTCTATTAAGTATGCTTGTTACCATTTATTGAAATTTAATAAACAGGTGGGTTTAGAATTTCTCACATTTCTACCTGGATTTATTTTATCTTCACTTGAAACTCCCCCATAATCTAGTTCCACTTCACTTTCCTCTCTTGTGCCAGAAATCCCAGGCTGCTTTTGGTATTGACCTATCTTGAATAACAGTACATTCCCCAAAGTGTCTCTGAAAAAAATAACTTCATGTTATATAATATTCACATATAATTAATTGAATAATATTTATTTAAACAAGCAAACCTATTGCATAAAACTTTCCTATGATTTTGTGGTTGTTTCTCACAACTGGGCCTGCTGCAGGGGGGAATTAGGACTTCTGACTTGGGCCAGGATGTGCTGCTGCAGCTGCCCTTGTAGAAGAGCCTGAGGAGAGAGAAGGGAAGAAGACCAGTATGTGTACAGACTAATTCACATCCTTAGATAAGTAACCATTTAGAGTTATTTCTATAATCAAAAGCATTTAAGCAGCTTTACAGTTTTTAAAAGCTTTAATGTAGTATTCGTCTTTGGAAGCAGAAATTTTACCTTTCCACTTGGTTTTGGAGCACATCGATTTCTCCATTTTAACAGACATGCAAATCTAACAGGCAGGCCAACTTAGTAGGCTATGCAGAAGATGGTCTTATATTTACAGGATAAAACCAGCATATTTTTGATAGAACTGTGCTTGTTGCTAATACAAGCTCCAGCTCAACCCAGCAGCTGTAAAAGAAATTAATTCACTGAAGTTCCCTATTAAATCAGCAACTTGTGGATAGAGAGCTACTTGGGTGTTTCTTGGGTTTTGTTTTTGGTTTTTAAATGTGTGATTGAAATAAAAAATAGCTGGATTTTTGTGATTGGGAATTTCACCTCTTTCCAGGCATGTGGTCCTCCTATATGTCATAAGGATGATTCTGTCATTTTAGATTCAATTCTGACTGTAAAAGCCTTGACAGCTTTCAGTCAGAAAGTTTATTGTTGTTTTTCTCATTCTGAAGTGTACCACACTGAGGTGGACAGAATTTTATTAAGATTTTAAGGTCTCTTTATCAATTTTAATGTCATAAAATACTATGTCATAGCAGCTAATTGTTATGCTACATACTTGAACTCTCCACTTACTGACATAGAAGATCTCTTTGCTCTTCCAGTAGTGAATATTATTTCTGGTCTGTGTAAGCCTGTTAGTTGACTCTCTTATGGTGTTGGATCTCAGGAATCTGGAGTTTTTGAGCTTTCTGTGCTTCCAGGCACAGATCCCCTGGAAAACACTGCTCTGGACCTGAAACCTTGGAGAAGGCTTGTAAATATGAATAATGAGTTAGAA
>VZTT01031045.1:981-15476 GCA_013400855.1 Buphagus erythrorhynchus | reverse complement strand
TATATATATATACTTTTTCATTTTTAAGCACATATGACTTTACAAATGAAGTTTAAGTAATCTCTTCTTGGTGGTCATCTTATTTTTTATTATGAAATATGTAAAGGCATACAGAGGTTCAGAAAGGTGAATATCAGTTAAAGCTTTTTAAGAACATTAAATATGTAGTAATTTTTCTCAGATATTCTTTGGCAGGGAAGAATGGTTGATACCTAGTTTCCTAATACCTGTAGTTGTATCAGTTGCCCCCAGCTGTAATTACAAATACAACTTAAGAGCTATGAGAGACAAGTGCATCAATGGACTCCTCTTTTCTTTACTCTCTGGAAAAAATTAGCTCTTAACTGTGTTGTAAAGAATACATGGAATGCTGGCAAGTTGGGCTAAAGAAGTTGTGCTTGTATCAGTGTTCCTCTGTGAGTTTCCTTAGTTTCAGCTCTGTTTTTGCAACGATGCAATTCCACTGATTTCAGAGCAGTCATTCCTGATTTTTTACTTCTGTAAGTCATGCCCTGAAGAAATCTTTCATGGGACAAGGAGGACTTGGCAGAAAACGCTCTTTAGAATGCTGCAGAGTAGATGCAGTTGAATCAAGAGGTAATATTATGAAAGATAAAGGGTTTTTTTACATATGCAATAGCTATCATTTGCATTGACAGCATGTTGGGGAATAGATTCTTTTAGTTCATGTTACTCTAGGGAACCATCTTCCCTCTCTTGCTCAGTGTATTTAGAACACTGAAAATAATAAAAACTGCCTGCACCTGACCTGACTCAGACTATAAATTATTGGTTGCTTTGAAAGATATTCCCACATCTAATGCATTGTTGACTTTAACAGCTACCAAGGCTACAAGTGAAGAAAAGCTCTCTTTTTTCCCCTATTTTTTTTTTTAACGTAGAGTAGAAATTCATCAAAACGTTGTAGAGGTGATGATTGCCAATGTGTCTGTGGGTGGGGAAATTGGAAAATAGAGTCAGATGCATTTCATGTCCTGCTTTTTCTCCAAAGATGTTATTCCCTTAGTTTCTACTGTTGATGATTTTACTGTTAGCCAGTTAATGCAGTTTCCCAGTGTTTTGTTTTTCACCTTAGATTTCATTTTTCAGACTATCATGTGTCTTCTGAACTGAGTTTAAGGGGTTTTTTAATTCATATTTTATTAAACATGATGAGAAATAGAGTTGACAACAGATACAACTGGAGAGTTATTAATCCTTGCCAAAGAGTCAAAGCCCCACACTTTTGCAACCCTTTTCACTCACTTGTTATAGTTGACTTCAGAATAGTATGGTCCCTTGTAGACCTTTCTGCAGGGATAGCAAAACATTTACAAAGGTCTTCTAAGTACACATACTAATGAATAATAATAATAATAAATTTCTAATACAAGATTTTTTTTGAACTCTGATTTCTATTTCCCTTCAAATCTTACTCCCAATTAGAAATCTTGCTGATTTTTCTGCCTGTAATCTGCAAGGTCCACTAGAATTAAGAACATTTTTTTCAATATGTCTAAACCATTGCAGATAAATTAGATAATCTTGACTGAAAATCAGTCTAGAACAAAGATTAAATATTCTGTTCTTTCAAAGATAGGTCTGGTCTGCAGTGTTTCAGAGATTTTTTTGAGTGTGCAGTAAGGGTAATGTAACCATTGCTGTGAACTACCATTAAAACCACGTTTGTAATGTTTCAATCTATTAGAAAAAAGAAACTATATATGTAAATAAAGTGGTCAGAATAGAAAAAGCTCAGAGGGTAGAAACAAATGGTGTTCACTTTTCCAGTAAGCAACATAACTTGGTATCTGGCCTTGCCAGACCAGAAATACAGAAGAGTTTGTGAAGTGGTTAGAGAACTTATTGGGGAAAAAAATGCTGTCTACATTTATAAAATTAATTAGCTAATGAACACCAGTCGAGAGTTTTGAAATTGTGGGATGCAAAAAAGATATAATTGGGGGAAGCACTGTTCTGGAAGTATTTAATTATTGATATTTATATTTATTTGAATATTAGTATTTTGTTCTGTCACTTTGACTACTGTAAGAAGTGTGATGCTGGGTTTGGGTGCACTTATGCTACTGCTGTTGTTCTCTGAACTGATATCAGTGTACTGGGCCTATATCTTGGCTGAGAATAAGTATCTGAGTTATTCCCACAAATGTTTTCTGCTCTTTTTGATGGGAATCTGAGATGTTGTTTTTGCTTACACTGTTCACTGTAAGTTGTACAGTTTAAGTTCTTCAAACAGAAGGACTACTTTTCCCTTCTTACATGGACAGATTGGAACTGAGAGAACCTTGAGAGAACCTGAGCAGTTTATCTTCTATAATACCATCCTGTTGTGGGACTCTACTGATAACTTGTGTGTTGATGTGCATTTGATATTTTTGCTGCTTTTCTCCTCTATTGTTCTGCACTTTTGAACATTGCAATTGTTTTGATGCTTCAGCAGGGTACCTTTTTTGGGAAAGTGAGAAATAAGGAAGAAGAAAATATTCTCAATAGGCTTCTGGGAGGGAGAGGGCAAATGGTTGGCTGGATGTTGCAGCTGATAGTTATCAAAAAGTCTTTGCTGGAGGTAATGAAAAAAAAAACAGCAAAGAGAAGCAGTGTAGACTGATAATTCTCAATATCTTTTGGATTTCTGTGGTTTAGATTTCAGAAAAAAAATCTTCTGAGACACAATAAAATAGGCTCTGGACCAAAGTATTTTTATTATTGCAGAGAAGTAGTAAAGGGCATTTTAAAAACAGGCAGCAAAAGGGATTGTGCTGCTGTTAGATAGTATGAATATAGAAGCAAGAAGATAAATATTTCTGTGAAAATTACACTTGTGATGTTTCAAACGTTTTGATAATTTTGTATAGGAAGAACTGCTATTCATTTTGTGCAGCTTTTATTCTTGCAATATGAGCATGTGTCTTATTTTACCTCTATTTTTATATATTCACTGCAAAAATCTATGCTTGAGTTTTCTCAGAGCTTTGGTTTAAGAACAAAACAGACCAGAACTATTCATTTCTTGTAGTATTTACATGCTCACATATCATAACCCGTACAGCATTTTTCTCTGCCAGTTCCAGTGCTCATGTCCTAGGAATTATAATAAAGATGCCTCACTGGAAATATAATACAATTAGGGTTTATTCCAAAGATGTCTGAGGAAGTAGATCAGAGCTGTACCCACAGGTATGGTCTATGGCATAATTTTGATTAAAAATATCTTAGTTTTCAGGTAGAAATGTTTGGAGGGGTTTAAATAAAGCTGTGCTGCTTACTCAGAAAGCAATTATGATTTTTTGAATGAAAGCATTAAGGAGTGGTGATTTGGAAGGTGATGAGAGAATAAAGGAAGAAAAGACCAAAAACTTTCTTTCCTTAAAGTTCTCCCCTACACAATGGGAAAACTTCCATAACCAAAAAGACCTGAACTATGTCGGTATTTATGAGGACGGGGGGATGGCAACAGAATAAATCTCTAGTTGTAATATGTCTGTCTTGGTTTGAAGGACAGGTGTCTGCTAAGGAAGGCAGGAGCCTCCCTTGGAATGGAGAATGTAAACCCTCGAAATTGGTATAATTTTTAAATTAAGGGGCTCTCAGGCAAAGATATGAGAATAGGAATGACGGTTCTTTACTAGTATGTACAGCAAGGCAAACAAAACAACAACAAACAGAACCAGGGACCCAGTAACAGTCCTTTTTGGCCGCAGGCGCTTTCCCCTTGGTGCAATTCCTGACACAGCCGGCAGGGGCGCTGGTGGCTCCCGGTGGGCAGGGCGGGTGCGGTGATTCCTCCACGCCTGCAGGGGGCGCTGTGGCGCGGGCTCGGGGAGCACGCGGTGGTGGCAGCTGGGCCCAGATGGGAAGGGATGGAAAAGAGACGTTTTGGTTCACCAACTCTGGGGCAGTTGATCCCGGTGTCTCAACAGGACTTTGAGGAGCACCAAGCTGGAACAGCAGGAATGAGCAGAAATCCCGGGGCGGTGGACGAGATGTATCAGAAGCTCCGTGGCAGTAGCTGGAACCATGGGACGTCCCAGCAGGCAGGGGCTGCGAGCCCCAGCCGCAGAAGAAAGGCAGCTCCCGGCTGGGTTATTGCAGTGGTGCAGAATTCCTTTTCACAAGCTTGACCATCTTCCTCCGAAGCCCCAAGAGAGTGAGAGAGAGCAGCTGCCCCCAGTCCCATCCTTTTCCTGCCCTCNTAGCTGGAACCATGGGACGTCCCAGCAGGCAGGGGGTGCGAGCCCCAGCCGCAGAAGAAAGGCAGCTCCCGGCTGGGTTATTGCAGTGGTGCAGAATTCCTTTTCACAAGCTTGACCATCTTCCTCCGAAGCCCCAAGAGAGTGAGAGAGAGCAGCTGCCCCCAGTCCCATCCTTTTCCTGCCCTCCCAAAATCTCATGGTATCTCCCCCCTCGGAGAGAAACTCCAGAGAAAAAAGAAATGTAGTCAGATGCTACACTCCTCTCCCCCACCTTAGCCCCTCTTTTTTTTCCTTAAGTACCCCTAAGTACCAGCAGTTAATTTCCTAGAAACTTACGGGAAAAAATTCTGTAAGTAAAAAGAAAGAAACCCAACCTCCCAACAATGTCAGAAATGAATTTGAAATGTAGATAAAGATACCTAGAGAGTGAGAAGCCTTCCTTCTTTGGGGAAGTTTTCCATTTTGACAGTTTCAGCCCTACTTTCAGTTTAATACATATGCAGAGTTGCCTGGAGAGATTAATTCAACACTGCAGTCAGTCACTATCTGGATGCAGTTATTTTCATTCTTCCTTACTTCCTCTAGACCAATTGAATTGGGTTTAGGGAGGAACTCTTGGCAAGGTGGCAAAATATAAATAATTGGATGTATTCCTACCCAGATGTAGCAAAGATGCCACAGCATTCCAGGACTGGATGAGCTTGATTTAATTCAAACTGTATTTCTCAGAATAATGATTAAAAATTGTGTCAAACAGCACTTTTAATATATTTATCAAAATAAGACTGTGAGGCCAAGATAACTCACCTATTTCCTACTGGAAATAAAATAGGTGAGACAGAACCTTCTAAAGAAGTCTGGTGGTGTCTGGTATTGTGCAGCTTCACCAGCCCAGTGCTAAAGCTGCAGTTTCTTCTGAATTTAACTAGTTGGAGTACAAACAGTCTTCAGCTGAATTTTGAAAGAAGTTGTCTTGTAAACAGGACCACCCTCCTGATGTATCCCTAATACCCATGTGAAAAATAGTGATTGTCCCAAGAACTTTTATAGTTGAGCAGTTGTATTTATAATCTTGCTAGAGTTTAGTAAAATTACAGCTGAACTAAATGGATTATAAGGTATAAACCCCCTACACATACACCTCAAACTAAACAAACAAACAATAGCAAAGATAAGAACACTTTTCAGCCAAGGATTTTCAAAGAAACAACACCATTTCCCAGGACACTGAATCAAGAATGGTTTGCAGCTACCTCTAATATAACATACTGCCCAAAGCCCACGTGACTCTTAAGTGTTGACTAAATTCACTATCAAAACAACAGACCTTCTTGGTAGAAAAAAAAAAAAAAGAAGTGTTTTATTTAACAGCATAAGCATGTGGAACAGGGAGCCAATAAAGAACAGTTTATGCTTCAGAAAATGCAGGCACATATTACACATGGACTGTGAAGAGGCAAAATGTCTGATTCTGGAAATACAGAAGGAAAATTAAACCTAATATGTGTAAAATCAAGACTAGAGTTCATTTCAGAGGGAGGCTAATAGAGAATTATTACACAAGACAAAGTCTTTCTGGAGTATAGCAGATAAATTTCAGACAGTGTTTGGAAATCTGAACATGAAATAATAATATCAAGTCTAACACAGAAATTTCAGGCTTTGATACTTGGGAATCAAGCTGTCTCTTATTGTTTGTTTTCTGGTAAGCCTTGGATTATTGTAGATGTGTTTTCCACCTTTATTTTCTGATGTTGTCCTCTGCTTAGATCACATTTTGACTTTTGATTCAGGTTGGCCTGAAATACTCTGAAGTACTTATGCAAATATTCAATAATACTACTAACTCTGTTTTATTGTGATGCCTTAAGATTTTAGCTTTTATATTTTTCAAATCCTGTACTGCGTTAGTGCATAACCCAAAGTTCCATATGAAGTGTAGTTAACTGTTTTCGCATTTGGTTAGACAAAACAAGCCCTCTGGGCCTGTGATCCAAGGACACCTTATAGCCTCAGGCCTCATAAAGTATAAACAAAAGTGAACTGGGGGGAAGTAAACTGGGGAAATATGATTTCATTAACTGAAGCCGTAATCAGATGGTTAATGCCTGATGTGTAAATAGACCATACTTATATCTGTCTGAAAGACTCATGACAACTGTCCGTTTTGGGTGTAGCCCCTTGGGGAGGCTTTGTCTACCCTTAATGTACCTGAAGGCCCTTCATTAAATATATTTGTATTTATCATTCTCACTTTGTCTAGCCTCTGTTTCTAGGTAAGCCTAAATTAGGCATCAATTGCAGTGACAATAGCCTTTTAAAAAGTAGGGATTTAAAGGCTAAAATGCACTTCTTACAAGTACATATATCTTGCATCTGTTTACAACAGATGGGTCTACATCAGAACTCTAATTTTGCACATATTTAGAAACTGCTAAATGTTTATGTATTGTATGTGTTTGTGCATAGGCACGTAGGTATCACGGTACATTTATGCACTTTGGTACATAATGCTTCATTTAGGGGATGCTGCTCTGGTTTTAAAATTACAGTTTCATTGCCTTCAATATTTGTTTACTAAGAGTGTAAATTATTATTGAGTGTATTGAATTAACTACATTTCTTTTTTGAATAAAATCTGTTTAAAACAACATAAAACTGATTTTCATACTAAAAAACCCTGAACAAATACAGAGTTATCGTCAGGGAAATCATAAACTAGAACAGTTCTTCAGAAATGACCACAGGGGCATGTTTTACCCCAAAAATAGTTGTTCTCTGAAAATTTCAAGTTTCAGTGAACAATCTATCTCAAAGTTAATTTTTATGGGTATTTCAGTGCTTTTTTTCTGAAAGCATTTTATTATTTATTGTATAGTCATAGAGATGTATTCTTCTGGTAAACATACAGAATTACGATGTTTGTAAAGCCTATCTATTACTTTGAAATTATGTCAGAAACAGACAATGTGCTTGTGGGAGATTGTGCATGCAAATTTTGGCACTGTAGGAATAACTACAGATGCACATGAATGTATATATATTGAAGAAATGCAGCTAGGAAGAAATGAACCTTTCCTCCTGAAAGCTTGGGCTTCAGACAGATGAGTTGGGCACTAAAGCTCCGTGGGAGGGATGGGTTTCTATTGCATTACCATTTTGAACTTCCTTTTTTTTTCTTATTTTTATTTTTAAATTGCTCTTGTGTCTGATTTTGGTAACAAGAAGAATTGTTAGTAAAAATGAAGACTATATAAATAGGGTATCTACAACCTTATTTAGCAGAGAGGACAAGGTGTTCTATGTCAGAAAGCCTCATTCTTAAATTCCTCATCTATTACATATTCTGAAATGAGCCACGTCCTTATAATAACTGGGTGGAAGTATGAGTGTGTTTCAGGAATTTGGATAATTATCTCTTTTAGAGTTTCACAATTAAGATTTTTAAATGGAAAAAATTAAAAGTCTCTTTGGTGAAATTAAACCTCCATTTGCTGGGCTGGTAGACATGAAACTGTGCCTGAGTGTGTCTCACTAAGTTGCTCTTGTCAGAGAAGTCAGTTTTTTTCCCCACCAGTGTTCCAACAATCTTCTTATGCATCTGCTTCTAGTGAGTATTTTTGACAGATGGGGAGAGAAATGCCATTTTCTCCTGCATAATGTGATGTGCAATATTGCACACAGACCTTTAAATTGCCTGTAAGGATTTATCTCTGATCACTGCAGTAAAATATCACTATATTTACAATTAAATGAAAAACTCAATTTGTCAGGCTCTTCCAGACAAGTATTTTAAATGTCAAAAATCAGTTGTTTGCTTCAGATTCAACGGCTATTTGATTTAGTATCTCAGTGTTTGCAGGGGGCACAGGGGAGACAGATGATAACATGAAAAAATGAAGCAACACAACTGGCACCAACACCAGTCTTTCATTAAAAACTTTGCATGCCTTCTCTCAGCAGACTTCTTTCAGGCAACTCTGATTCCTTCTCTCCTCTCTGCAAGTTTCCTTCTTCCTTCTGCATGACAGGCAAAACCCCAAAGCGTCCCTTACTCAGCCACCTAACCCTGTCTGTCCTTCACACAAGATCTTACATTATCTGTCCTTTGCACAACCGCATGTCCCTTTACCCCCTCACAGCACAGCCAGCAGACTCCATCCCAAACTGCAGCAGACTTTCAGTCTCAAGCTCCAGCTACAACTTGTAGCCACTAGCCCACTCCTGTAACAGCCAAGCTCACTGGGCAGGCAAGGCTGTTTCTACTCCTTGGTAATCAGTACAGCTGTAATTCATTGGGAAAGATGGCCTGCTGCACTATGCTTACAACCTATCTTCCCACAGGATGGCACTTAGAAGCAAACTTTTAAAATAGAATGAAATCGAAAATGAATTTTAAAATTCCAAAACAAAACAATAAAAATCTTCAAAGACAATGTTTTATGACACTTTGGAAATAATTATTTTGTTCTCTGTTAAGTTACATATTGTAACAGAGGTATTTAGCAGGACCTTATGTATTCTAGCATGTAAGGGCTTATAATAATCTTAGTAGCCATGAATTGAGTAAAAAGTGAGAATCCTGTATAAATAATGCTTTTCTGAGCTATTGGGTGATAAACTGAATTGTTCTCTTTGTTCCCCAACACAAATATAAAATTCACCATAGTTGTTGCAAGCGTGTAATTTTGTTTTTTTTTTCCCCAGAATGACAGGACTTGAGCTTTTGGGCCTTGCTTTCAATATTTCAATTGATTTGAAAATGAGGAAAAATAATTTTGCAATTAAATTTGCATGAACTGGTGAGGGGACTGATTCAAATTACAACCCAAATAAGGAAAATTTTTGAAATTAGCTGATCAGACATAAGCTAGGAATGTATTTTCATAACATTTCTACCTTGAGAATAAGTTTTCTTGTCTGAGGATTTTGTAGCTTTTATAATGGTGTTCTGTTTAGGTTGAAACATATGGTACAGTAGCTCTTCAATCTGCTTTTATTCATTAATGCTTTGTTTCCTGGTAAGGATTCCAGTGAAGGGCTGGTAGTAGACTTGGGTATGTGAAAGTAAATAACATAATTAGCTTTAAAAGAGCATGATAAGGACATTATTGTTTAGACATTATTGGCGTGATAGCAGTCAACGGATGAAAATTATATACCTGGAAAACAATGTCCACTTTTAACGGAGCTTGCACATGGTTTTGCTTAGTTCACACTGCTGTACACCTGTCTCTTCCACTTGGGAGTAGTCAGCAGAGTCCCTCCTGAGGACAGGGTGCCAATGCAAAGAACTCCAGTGTGTTGTCTCAGTAAAAGTGTGTGACTACACATATATATATATGTATGTATATATAAAATGAAGGTGCAGGGGTTTGTTGACTCTCTCTGAACCTTGCGGAGTATGTAGCAACAAGATGGGGAAAAGGACACTTGGGAGAAAGCTGTGACATTCCTTGACACTTGGTCACACTTTTCCTGCCCATTCCTATTTCTCTGAATACAAAACACTTTGTCAAGCCCCTGCAGAGATGCGGGATTCAAGTCGTCTGCATGTCAAGGAGGCTTGCAAGTGCAACACAAGTCCTGATTTGATTACTTATGTCAAAATAAGTGATTGCCAGAATGATAGGAAATAGGTCATTGGGGAGTCATGCCTGTACGCCAAGTTTTCTTGAAAAGCAGATTCGGGAATTGTTCAGCCTTGTGTAAATAAATCCTACACTAAAATTTTTCAGACCTTGCAATACATGAAGTTCAGCAGTTTTGATTTTTGGAGTATGTAAGGGACATACTTAGCTACTTGGAAGGATAACACTGAAAAGTCTGGTTTATTTTTTTGTGTTTGTTTATGGTTAAAAAAATAAACACACTCCCTCCCCAACACAGACAAAGAAAACATCTCATCTAATTTATAGCAGCTAACAAAAGTGATCTGTACCTTAAACCTTACAACCCCACCAGGAGCTGAAGGATAAGCTGAAGGTAGTCCTGGGTTTGCTGGTTGTGCTCCAGTGCTGTGAGGCTGTTAGCAGGAGTACTTAGGCAGTAAGTGCTTGGCTGGACCTGAGCCAGAATGTGCTTAGCCTGTTGTAGAATGGGATTCTAAATTACTACTGTAAGACAAGTGTTTGTGGGGAGAATTGAGAGTTCACTTAGCCGTGTGTGTCCCTCTCAGAGAGCCTACTTGGGAGCTGAGGAGCTGAGAATGAAAATTATAAAAGACAAAGTAGAGTAAGAAATTCACCCAGACATTGCCACTGCTGTGGTTTACCAGTTCTCCCATGAAATGTTCAAGGAGGCATAATGGATCTGATGCCAAGCATGATATGACTTTTATTGCAGGCCTGATGAAATCCTTTCATGACTTACTACATAACCTGAAGTCTACCATTTGTGTGGTTATTCAGAGGTGTTCAAGATAACATGAATGAGGAAATGAACGCTTGTAGAAAATCAGACTGTTATCAGCCTGTGACTAGCTGAGAGATGATGTGTCGGGTGAAGCTCTGAGCTACAGTTTCCATGGATTTGCAATTACAGCTTGTTTTGTATTAAAATCTTTAATATTTGGAAGTTATAGGAAAATGGTCTGCAGTAATCCATATAGCTAATTTACTAATATGTAATGAAAGTTCATGAAAATAACGAAATAAATCCTAAAGACTAGAATCTAAAAATTTAGCTAGGAAAAATATTTTATTATGTCTGATTGAGAGGCTGAGGTCAAAAATTGCAACAATAAATAATGACAAGTCCATTTTTTCCCCCTAATAATGGCAATGTATTTTTTCTGCTTTACTTCATATGCACAGGAAGCTGCAGATAGCTTTGCAAAAATGATAAGCAAGCCAAGCGTATAAAGTACATGAAATATTTTATTTCCTTAGAAAAAACTGCAGCATCATGCCAGGACATGGGTTCAGCTGTAAATTTTTTTTTAAAAAGTGCTATTCTTCTGAGAAACAAAATGTTCATAACTCTGTCCAGCTTGTATAAACAAGCATTAAATCCTACTTAATTTTTGAAACTTACTACTGATTTTTTGCACAGGTAAAGTGAGGATAATAACAATGCCATGTTGCTGCTGGAAAAGTTTTTATCTAATACTTTTTTCTTTTGCTGATTGAAAGGCAGGCCATCTGCCACAAAGTGTTCTGTGTTTGTCTTTAGTGTGCCACCTGCAACTTTAAGTGAGACTTTTCAGTGAGATTCCGTCTGTCCCGTGTTCTCACATACTGGAATTCTTTAAAAGGAAATAGGTTTGGGGTTTTTTATGATGCTAACTGACTTTTGCAGAGGATTCTTTAACTGCTCAAAATGGTTGCAATTCTGTATTGGCAGATTATATTCAACATGGGTTATGGACTTTTTTTATCAGAGAAGGTATCTTGGTCAGCTCTGCTGGAGATACAGCGATGAAGAGATATTAAATAAGTGTTCCAAAATTAAATAATCCCCACCAGTGCTGGGTTTTACACTCATGACTGTGATTTAGCTAAAGATACGTAGATTGGAAGTACATTCGTGTAGGCAAGGAGATTAATTTTCAGTTGAAGAAGTGTACCCTAATTTTGGTGCTTGAAATGCAAGTATAGCTCCCACTTCTAAACCCTATGTCCTGATTTGGTAATTTTGGATATGAGAAATAAGTGTGTGTACCACACTGTGTCATGCCCCCATTGCTGATTTGACCTTCACCCAGCCTACCTCCCACAAGGGTACTTCTTTAGTGTGCTGTCAGTGAACACTGGATGTAGGTTTAAGGTGACTTCTGAAAACAGGGATTAAACTTCTCTTGCAAATCCATTGCCTTTTTTCAGAGCTGAGTGTGATAATTAGAAGGTTGTTCAGTACTTTAGCATGATATTCTGGAATTGTGTGCCTGAATGGGAGCTTTATCAACGGAAAGTGTGAGAAATACCAGAATAGAGTTTGCAGAAGGGAAATCTTGTATGTTTTGAAGCTGACGGAAACGGAGTGGTGGATTTTAGAGCCCTGACTCCCTTACTTCCATATTGTTTTCAAATTTTTTGAATTGACAGTCCAGCTCTGGCAGTATCCTTGCTGCCCTAAAATATTAACAATGGCAGGTACACCAAAATTTCATAGTGGAAAAGCTCAATACTGATGTAAGGGTGAGAAAGTTTTCGAGAACATTGTGTGGAGATGGAATTGCTGCAGAGAGTGAGGCAAGCACTGTGACACAAGAGCAAACTGTTGGTAATGAGTGGGAGTTTAAGTAAAGCACTGAGTGGCTAGATCGTAACGGATAAATCTCACTCTATTTTCTTATCTCTGGCTGTTATTACTTACAGATGTAATGAGGTTGGTTGCAAAATTAACTTTCTGTGGAGGCTTCATAAAATAAACCAGAACAAAGTATTATTAGATGGGTGAATTTTTTTCACANAGAAGAAGAAAGAATTAGTTGTAACATTAAAAAAGGCTCTAAAGCAGTTTCTTAGAAAATGCTTTGGCCTTGAAAAAGATGAAACAAGAGCAAGTGTAAAATAGAAAGAAAATTATCTGCTATTAGCACAAAATGCTATAGTGCAGTACTGCTCACAAGGTAGGAAAACAAAAGAATAAAGGTGTAGATAAAAGGTCAATATTCATAGTAGTCAGACTCTTAGATCTATCAGTAAGAAATCATAGTCTAATTAATCTCAACATGGTTAAGTTTTATTTTGAATCTAAGCTACCATAAAAATTAAGGGTTTTAAGGGCCTGGAACAACTGACTTTTGGAATATTTTTAATAAATATTTCTAAATGTTTCTGAAGTTAATGTTTTAGATACTCCAATTTAGCATCTTGTTTTATATGTACTGTATCACAGAAACACATTTCAGTGGCATTACTGCGATGAATGCAAGATTGCAAAGTGAGGAACAGCTCCATTACTGCCCTAAACATAAAGGAAACTGTCACAGCCTGAAATTTGTTGTTACAAAGGAGATCTATTCTATGTTTCTCTCTTGGGCAACTAGAATGTATGTAAGAGTGCATATATTGATTTCATATAGTTTCAAATGGGGAGAGTCCCTCAGGCTACAGTATTGATTGAACATAATGATTTGACTGTCAACATGAAATGAATGTGTATTTATAGCTGACACTTGCTATTTTAAGTTTTGTTTCAAAGAACAAAAAAAAAAAAGAGTTATGATTTATGAATTACCATTTCCCTTAATAAGCTTGGTTTAATTGGGAAATAAATGCTTGGAAGGAGCATGCAGTGTAAATCCAATGACAAAGGGAGCATTTAATCTTTTATGTTTGTTTTTGTTTGTTTATTTTGGAATTTGTGGTTTGTTTGTTTGTTTGTTTGTTTGGGATTTTTTCTTTTGATTTCCCCATTTGCACTTCTGCAAACTTTTAAAACTATAAATAATTTTTCTTGGGTTTTTGGTAAAAAAAGTGTTGAATCTGCACTTCCTTTGCTACTGGTGAGAAATAAAAGTCTGTTTAGACTGTCTTGCCCACAGCCCAATTTTTTAGTTGATGTCATCAGCTGAGATATACTTTGTGATCTTTGTTTTACAGTCTTGTAGTAGAAAGACAAGGCAGTTATTTCTGCAGGGTTTAACCTACAACTTACCCCTAAATGGACTTCTCTGTAGGATTTTTCGCCTTTTTCAGAACAAAATGCTGTTTCATATGAAAATTGAAAGGATTGACCAGGTTTCAAGAAACATACTTATTTTTTCATCTACATCATTCTATTAGTAGATATTACTTGAAAATGCTAAAATGTGATGTGGGCAGTGAAGGATTTTTGCAGAATGTCAGTTGGGTTTGTGAAAGTGGAAGAGTTGAATGGTGAGGTGTGAATTTCACAGCTTGATTACTGTAGTTCTTACACCATGTTTTCACATTATCTCATGTTGGAGCATGGAGTTACTCAGCTCTGCCATTTATATCAAATTACTGATGGTGTCAGGTTTAAAATTTTATTTTGTAGCCAAACCAGTATGTTAAGCCATGCACTGGCTTAGCTGGTTTTGTTTTTCAGGAAACCTAAGTATAAAATAGCACACAAATCTGATAACATATTTGTTCAAATCAGATAACGTTGGCAAGTCCCTTTAAATGTATTAAATGAAGAATGGATACATCAGTCCACTGCTTCCAGTAATAGGTCTAAAAATTTTTAATACATGCACATAACATCAATAAAATGCCCTGGAAAACCTGTTTTTTCCTTAGGTTTAAAAAGTCTGAAGCTGTGCCATGTTTTGAGCTAAGAAGTAGCTATGGAACCATAATGGACAGCAAG
>VZTT01031043.1:32410-61010 GCA_013400855.1 Buphagus erythrorhynchus | reverse complement strand
GAGTTTGCTGCAATATCACACTTTTAGCTCATGTCCCACAGCTGATATTTAAATAATTTTAATGAGCATTTTGCTGGGTAGTCCCTGCCTGCTTTGCTTTGCTCATTGCTGTGCATGGCTGATGGATTTCTGATTCAGCAAACTCGAGCTTCACAATGGGGTGTGGAAACACAGCATCAGAAAATCCCTGGAGTTTGAATCCCATCTATTTCCCTGAAAGAAAGCCCAGGTAGAACATTCCAAAATCGATAAATTGATTGGCTCCTCTCTCCCTGACATAACACAAAGAACACAGGGAATCTTAGTTTAAAGTTTTTAGGTTTGTTTTGGGGTTTTTTTTGTTTTTGTTTTTTTTCAATGGCATAGATATTTTAATATGTAATTTTGATGTGGGCTTTGAGTTTGGTTTGCAGTTTTTTGTTTGATTTTTTTTTTTTGTCATGGTGTGTGTAGATCTAACACCCACATCAACAAGAAAATAAAGACAAAAATAAAAAAGACTCTTTCAGCTTCATGAGGAGCCACTGGTAAATCCACTATTGCAACAGGTCTAAGAGTTTTAGGCTATTTCATCATTCCAGAGGAACAGAAGAAGGTTAGATGAATATTTGGGACCTCTGGCATGAGGATGCAATTCCAAAGGTCCTAATAAATCAGTGGAAGTGGAATGAGTAGCTCCTGAGAAGAGCTACCCTTTAAATCACTGTGGTCAGAGCTGCCTCTTCCCTAATCCCAGGGATAAATCCCTGTGGATTCAATCTATGTAGAATAACAAAATAAACATTGTAGTTAATCCCTATTGAAGCTGGGTTTGTTTCCTTCCTCAGGCCTCCACTTTTGGGCACTGGAATAATGCTGGGATCTGCTGTGGTCCCTCTTTTGCCCTCTCCTGCCTGTTTGTTGTTCTGGATACCCCAGAGACCAGGAATCAAAGCTGACACTGATCCAACACCTTGTAAATGGGTAGAAAAGCCCACATCAGCAAACCCCAGTCCTTCACTGACTGGGATCCAACTGGTGTGCACAGCTCTGCTCCCAAAAGTGGAATTATGAGTCAGAGTGAAAATGAAGGTCACACAGATTGCTGTGTGCAGCAGTTCTTGCAGGGAATATGGGCTTTATTTGCATAATTAGCTTGTTCTTGCTCAATAATCTCCTCACAGGGCTGGATTCTGGATGTTCCTGCTGGATTTTTCAGGTGTTATATGCTATTAAAACCCCCAAAAGGCAAGGGATAGTGCTTTAAAAATTGTCTTTGTTTTTCTTTCATGAATAAATTTAATCTGAGTCTCTTCTAACCCATCACAGAGTGGAATAACAGCTCCAGTGGGCACCTTTTCACTAACACCTTCAATCAATAAACTGGATTAATTGGCATAAAAAGATAGCATGGTGGCTGAGCATGTTTTTTTTTTAGAACGGAAAAAAACCCCCATAAAATCAAAATCCCAAATATAAACATATTTACCCTTCTAAGCATAACCACCCTGCAGATAAAATACACACAGATAGGGTAAATAAGACTTTAGTGGTAAATATTTGTAAGGATGGAACACTCAGTAGGGAGAGTTCTAGACCATTTCCAGAACCTAAACCATCCCTAAAAGATGGATTTTCACATCTGTTTTTATGTGTTTTCAAGTGCTACTTCCAAGAGGGAATGTAGATCTTTTAGGGAAAAATATTTTTTTTCAGACTAGATTGGGTTTAGCGACCAGACAAATCAGCAAAGATTATTTCACTTGAATTTTCCTCCTCTATCACCAGGAATAAAAGGATATAAGGAAGATGTATTTATATTTTTCTGAGAAAATAGAAAAATAACCTTGGGAGGCCAAGAGTTTGAGTGAGGAACATCCTCACCACTCACCAGTTAAGAAGACTTGAAGCAGAGTGAAAGAATGAATATTTTGATGCAAACCTTCCACAATCCATGGAGGAGATGAGGAAATTTCCTGGGGGACAAGTTGAACTGAAGGGCCACAGCCTAAGATGAAACCTCAGGTACCACACTGCTCTTGTAAGTTTAATTACAAAGGATGCAGGGCTGCTTCTCCCAGCTCCATTTTTGAGAGAAAACAGCCATAAATATCCTCTGGAAAGCACAGTCCTGCCTTTAGGAGTGTGATCCAAGCGTGGTGGCAGCCAGGAAAACCAAGCACACCCCACCCTGGGGTGGGTGATAAGAGGAAAATTGCTCAGACAGAGGCAGCTCTGTGCTTGCAGGGGAGCACAGCTCAGCACTTCAAGGGCTTTGGAGTAATAGCAGCACACACCCCAGCAAAAGGCATTTTAGCTGGTGAGCTGGAATAAAGCCTCCTGTTTTTTTGGAGCTCAGTGTAAATACAACCTCTGTTTCTGGCTGGCTGTCTCTTTATGGACACTCAAACTGCAATTTCCTTCATGTCAGGCTACAAGTTGCCCTCCAAACAATCATTGAGGAGTTTTTAGGCAATAAAACGGAAGGAATTTTTTTGCAGGGGTGGCTGGTAAGAGGAATCAGTGCATAAGAGAATAATTTTACACTCAGGAAAGAGGTGCTAGGCTGAGGTGCTGCCACATTGAAAAAGGAGTTTTTCTACCCATTTCTAAATCTTCTTCATCAGATTCCACCCAAAGCATCTTATCCAATTGCATCCCTAAATCCGGGACCTGAGGGAAGAACACAAAGATAAAAAAGAGCTTTTGCTCTACCTGGATAAGGGAAACCACTTCCAGCAGCATCTCAGCACAAACTCCAGCAGCCAGAAGGATTCTGCAAAGCATCTTTCCAATTTCCTTTTCTCTTCCAGGTATTCCAGATGGGAAATGTTGTCTTTCAGGGAATATTACACCTGACCTCTTGGAGTTTGTAAACCATGTTACAATTTAACCAAGGTAAACCAGCTCCATTGTTAATAACCTTTATTAAAAAGATAAAGAAGTTATTATTGACACAGAGCAGCTTGTTGAGACAAATAGAGACAGAAATGTTTTAATTAAAACCAGATTGAAAAAAGAATCAATAAATAACGGCATTCAAATGATCAGAATCCTAATTAAACACTACAAATGATCAGTTTAATTTATGAGACTGACACCCTTTTGATTCAGCCTTGTATTGATTTCATTGGGACAGAGGATCAGCACAGCTTTCAAGCCTCACTGGTAAAAAAAAGGAGCAATCCTTAATATTTATATCATCTTCAGCAGGACAGCAATTTTAAAATGCCTTTGTGTAGTACCATGAAATCCCTGCATTCATCTTAAGACAGTATTATCCCTTAAATAATTATAAAATGTTTCTGCTGTTGCAAATAATTATGGGTATCACCATTATAACCAGCCCTGCATTTGGGAACACTTAATTGCTCTAGGGACCAATTAGCAGGGATTTCCAAACTACATTTTATACACTTTTTTAATAACTACTTTTTTAAACAGGACTCTTTTCAAAGACCTCTGTCAGCCATTATTACGATATAACCAGGACAGTGTTATTGGTACCTCCACCTACACACAAAAATATAAACAGAAAGAAGGAACTGAGATGTTCTGGAAAAAAAAAAAAAAAACAAAGGCAAAAATAAAAAAGTCCAAACTCCTCCTGCTTTGTTTGTTGGGCTTGATCTTGTTACCCAGAAGAGAGGTGTTGGTGTCAGTAAATAGCAACACAAATGAGCTGCTTTTAAATCTCCCACATCTCCCTCCTGTGGGTGATTTATCCACTGAAGGTTCTGAGTGTGAAGGCAGAGGAGAAGAACAGTGTGGCCTTTGCTTTTGTGGGCAAATGTCTCTTTATTTGCCAATTCTTGGAGCAACCTGGTCTGGTGGAAGGTGTCCCTGCCCATGGCAGGGGGTGGAGCAAGATGATCTTTAAGGTCCCTTCCAATCCAAACCATTCCAGGATTCTATGACTCGGAGAAGAATTTCCTTTCAAACCTCTTCCATAAGCAAGGAGCTGGCACTTCCAATAAAGTTAAACTGATCAAGCTGATTCAAGAGCCACTTCTCCCCAAGTTTAAAAGCCCATCTCTGAATTCTGAGATTGAGAGCAGGAAAAAAACAGAGGTTCATGGTTGGGAACGAGGAAAAAAATGTATCTTGAAGCCACTTTCTCATTTCATTCTTACTGAAATTAACTTTGCCCAGCTCCTGAGTTTCTGTGCCTGAGGACATGCACAGGGATGGTGTGTCCTGACTCTTGGCAGCAGTTGTGTGGTGAAGGGATTCCCTTGCAGAGTTGCCAGTTTCTATCCATGCAGATATGCTTCCAGCCAGTGCTCCCCAGAATCCTTCAGGGAACTGCAGGAGCAGAAGGGAAAAAATCACTTAGGAGGAGACAGAGTTCAACTTTGTGGGAGGCCAACTATAGTTAAAGAAATAAAAGGGAAAAAATGGATTTTAAATTGCATGGACACCTCATAGCAAAGTCTGACTGCTGGCAATGAACTGAGAGGACTTAAGGAAGAGAAAAACAAGCTTTGAAACTTTAAAACTTTAGAAAAATCTAAATTAACTCTAGGTTTGATCTCTCTGTGGACATTGATTTGAAATGGCTGCCAGGGTTTCTCTTACCTGACATCACAGAACAAAATCATCTTGTTAATTGATACTTACTGCAAAATATCTACAAAGGCTGTCAGCAAAGTCTTGCTTTTGTACTCAATGCCATGCTTGTCACAGAGGCTTTTCACCAGGGGAGCCACTTTCCAGTAGTTGTGCCGTGGCATTGTGGGGAACAGGCTGCAGAATGGGACGAGGGAGAGTTATTTATTGCAACACTTGGCTTTCTCCCTGTCCAAAACATCCCCCTGCCCCAGATGATTCCCATTTTTTCCCCCAGGATGATACTCACTGGTGCTCGATCTGGAAGTTCAGGTGCCCAGTGAACCAGTCATTGAACACAGACTGGTTCACGTTGCAGGTTGCGTGGAGCTGGGAGGGAAAAAACCCAAACCCCCAGATGATTTAGATTTTATTTTCCTGCAAGTCCAACAACTGAACCCCCAGAAACCACTGCCCACCCTTATTCAGCATAAAAATCAAGGCAAAGTCAGGGATTACAGCCATCACTGCCCTGAGGAATTCAGCACAGTCTAGACTAGCCAGGCTGAGCTTTTTATCCTTGATAAAACAGGAAATTGCTGCAAACCCACTATGTGGGATTATACTGCTGGGGGCAGGTTAGATGTGAGCAAAGCTCTATTTACAGATTCATTTTTATCAGGCCATTTTGTCAGATTTATCTGATCTGCAGTAAACCTGCAGCCTGTAGGGTAAAAATAAAGGTATCCCACTTTGCTTCCCTTTAATTAGTGTAAAAAGGAGATTGGCTGTTATACCACCAGTACTTTTCTATAATAGGGAGGGGAAAGGGTTGTGAAAAATGTGTCAAGGCCTTTCAGTGAAAAAACAGGATTTTTAAAATCTAGATTTCCTGTTTTCCAACTGAAATTTTAAATGGTTTGAATATCACAGAAATGTTTATTTAATGAATGGAAGGCAAACCCCATTAACAGTAAATCTAAGAGAATAACATTTTCTTTGCTCTATAATTAAGACCAGAAGACCCAGTATTCGAGAAGAAAGGAGTTTCTCACCTGAGTAGACACCCAGTCTTTGTTTTTGTCATAATCAATGTCCATTGGGATGTGATTCATCTGGGACACCCAAATAAACCAGGTACTCTCAAGGTACCTGGGCAGATAAACACAGAAACTCTTGCCATATAATCCCATCCAAATTTAGCACTAAAACACTTGGCTAAGTCTCTTCTCAAGTAAAAAAGCATTTTGGAGTTTAAGAACCACTCAAATTATAGCTGCAGATGTCCTTGAGCAGCCACCACCCCCCTGAAATTAAACTGTTTCTTCTGGACTATTTAATTCTGAGAAAATCATAGGTTTAGTTTTCATTTCTTTCTTTTGTAGCTCAATATTGATTGCAAATATTAATTATGAGGGCTCTGGGTGTGCTCTGAGTTACCTGGACACCCAGTAGTATATCATGAAGGATTTAAATCCCATTAAAGGAATGTACATGAGGCAGACTCGGATGTTAAAAGCCAAAACCAGTATCAGGTCCTGTAAAAAAAAAAAAAAAAAAAAAAATCAGGATGAAAGTCAGCCCTTGCTGATGAAATGCTTCCACTACATCCTCTCCCTTTTACTTGAACTGCAGTTTAAAAATGTTCTGATATGCAAATTCCTGATTTATCAGGAGTAAGCTCCATTCTGCATCAAGGTGGGTGTATCCCTGAATTATTCCCACTTAACCATCAATAACTGCAGACAACAGGCCTGCCATCACACTCTGGGTCTGGGAATTTCCTGGTAACTTTTATTTATCTGCTAAAAGGTAAAAAGCCTCTTCTAAGCAATTTTCTCTTGCTGCAGCAAGCCTAGAATCAGCCTTTTCTATCCTTTTTCTCTCTTACTCCCAATCACCTGACTAATAGGAGGTGAAGGTGAATATAGTGACATTTTTGGAGTTTTCCAGATAGGGAAGCAGTGCTTACCAACCACTTTTTCCTCTTGATTGCAAAGTAGAATATGGACAGCTGGAAGAAGGGTACGAGGGCGAGTGGGGCCAGCACTGAAGGACAGAACGGAAAGAAAGAGACATTTGTCATTTCACTGCATCATAAAAATCATTCTTCTTTCCACTGGAAGAAAAATTGCTGTCTTCCACTCATATTAACCTCCATGCATCCACACAATCTCTTCCTCTTCTCATCACTTCTCCATTTTTTCCCCATCCCTTTCTTCCCTCTGTTTGACACACCCCCATCTACATCTCATAACCCAAAAAGAGATTAAGGGGTAATTCCTCCTCATGGGGACCTTCTTTAATGTGAAGGAAGCTTTCTGGAGCTCTCACTTCAATGGGAATATTTTTAAAAACCCTTATTTTAGGGGGGAGGAGATGCACTCATGGTTTTAGGGAACACTCACAGATGAAATACTTGTGCTGGTAATTGTAAGGCATGAACTTCTTCTTCTGCTTTCCAAGCTGAAAAATGAAAAGATATTGAAATATTTACAAAAAGCACAATTAAGTTTATTTCTTCACCTTGTAATTTTTCACGAATTGCACAAAAAGTTTTTTAACATCACCCCAAACTTTTGTGAATGTAATTCTTCAAAAGACAAAATAATAAGGAGCTAAAGAAACTACTTCCAGAGCTGCAGTCTGCACTGGATCAACACTGAAGCAACAAATAAACTGGATAAACAAAACCCCTGAAATCCACTTTGCCCATCCATAGTGTGGCTAACTCTGATCCTGCTAAAAAGCAGGTAGACATGAGAACTGATTTCCTACATTTTCACTCCCTCAAACCCACTGGAGCACAGTCAGCCTGCTCTGGATGCTCATGCTCCTACATGAGAGGTCTTTCCCAAAATCCCTGACAAAATCCTTCCCAACTGGAGCCAGTGGTTTTCTATCAATAAGCATTTTGGATCTCCCATTGTAGGAATCTTTCTGGGACAGCAGAGCTGGAATTTTCCATGTGCCTTGGAGAGTTTCTTCAGCAGGTAAAAGAGAGAGAGGGATTATTTTAAGAGGCTGGTGTCTCTCACAACGAGGCCATTTCATCACCCCGAGAGTAGAAGGAATTACAAGGAAAAGAACAGGCAAACGAGCCCTTGCTTATCCTGATGCTATCAGAAACCACAATGGAAGCAGGCAGGATCTATTCATAGTTTCTCTTTTTATGAAAGCCATAAAATTCAGGATTAGGAAATCATTTGCTGTGTTGGTGCTCGGTGCATGGCAGCTCCTGAAGGATTTGGGTGCTGAACAGCTCCAGCAGCCAGGAGGACCCAGAGGGAACATCTGACTCACTGATAGTCTCTAATGCAAGTGGGCTGACTCAGCCCTGGAGCTGCCTTCAAGGTGCTTCCCCTTACTTAAGCACCGATTTTAAGCTTTTGCTTCTCAGCATTGCAGTAACACGAGACTCTCAGACCTTGGAACACTTTGGGAATCATCATAAAATCCTAGAAAAGTCTGGGTTGGAAGGGACCTTAAAAACCACTCGGTTTCAAAGCACAGTCTGGGTGGTTATTATTATATATTAACACATGTCACACTCTAGCTTTCTGTCACTAAGCCTGTAATTTTGCAGACCTCCACGGAGAGGCTTTTTCCCAGGCTGAAGAGCAGAGGGTGCATGTTGAGGTCGGGGTCCTTGCGGAAGCAGTTGGGCTTGGCGTGGTGCTGGTTGTGCAGGTGGTTCCACCAGCTGGCAGGCAACCCCTGCATGGGGAAAGGGCAACACCAGGGATTCAAACCAGAGCAATAGCAAGGATCACATCTCTATTTACTGCAATTCCCTCACAGGCGACATTGCCTGGATTTAGGAACACTCCCATCCATGGCTTAGTCCCGATTAGCCCAGAGAACATTCCCACCTTCAGCAGGTTTATCACCACCATCTGCAGGAGATGATTCCACCTGGGCTTCCTGAAGACAGAGCAGTGCCCCAGATCGTGCTGGAACCAGCCCATCTGGATCTGGGAGACAAAAGGATCACTGAGGAAAGATAACTGCTTTATTGCAATAATTTGCCTTGTGAGTCTCTTTAACGTCATAGTGTGAGTTTCATCCTCCTTGTGGTGTGTGGAAGAGACACTCACAGGGCTGGGAGCTTCCATCCAGGCCACTGTCCACTAGAACTGCTCAATTCCAGATATTAGTTTCATCTGGGAATATAGGGAAAGCAGCAAAGCATCACTGCAATTAACTTCATTGTCACAGCACAGAATTCTGTTGCTTTCATCACAAATAATTAATTTCCAAGTAACCAGCTAGAAAGTGGAACGGTTTCCAACTCTGTGGCTTCACTGCATTCCATATTTCCACAGAAATACAAGACTGCTCTTCCAGGGATATCTGCCTTAGCAGGTATTAGGCAAATAAAATAGATTAATTAAATAAATTAGCTCATTTGCACCTGCTCCAGGGGGATCTGAGCAAACTTAAGCATTCAGTGCTAATAAGAAAATCTTGTTTTCCTTCCTCTGCCACACCCTTCAATTTTTCCCATCTAAGTGCCAGAAATCCCTATTCCCTCCTTCCCTACATCCACCCTGAAAAGGATCCTTTGCTTATATGGCTGAATTTACTAATCCAGCAGAAAACTATTCAGGGCTAGTGGGGACTCACAAAGGACCCAAAAAATACCAGAGCCATCTGACAGAAGAAACAGAGAGCCAAAAGTGCAGGTGAGAATGAAATATTCCTCCTTTTTGCTGGGGTAAATTGATTATATCAACTCATCCCATTTTGTGAAAGAGCCAGTTCCACAAGAACCCCACCGTGGCGAGGCAGCAGCCTGTCAGCAAAACGAGATCTGCTGCAGGCAACAAAAAATTGTGACGTAGAAGGTGCTTGTGATCTTGAGGCAGATAATGGGATGTGAGGAGAGGCAGTGCCTGGATGGGAGCATTCCATTGATCCTCTCCAGCGGGAAGACGCCGAGGGCGTCTGCAGCACTGAGCACCTGTCAGCACCTTACCTGGGCAGTGGTGAAGACCATCATGCAAGCCAGGAAAGGCACCAGGGAGATGCCAAAGTACCAGACCACGAGCCAGGACGCAGCGTCCAGCAGCAGGAGGTGGAGGAAAATCAGGAAGAAGAAGAAGTAATTGGGCCTCAGGAGTCCCATCTTCTCAATAGTGCAGCGCAGCTCACGAAAATCCTCCAAGAGGGATTTCTGTGGGTAAAGTGAATAGTAATGCACTATTTACTTTGAAAATGTCACAGAGCAGAGCCAGGAACCCCAAAACAGCCACACAAGTTGGAGGAGATGTTCTGTTTTTGTGTCAAAACAAGCATGAAGTCAACATACTTTGCTTTGATTCTGAGACATCCCAGTGAGGAGAACTGAGCAGGATTTGGGGCTCTGGAGCTCATTCCTTGCTCCCAGGGATGGATTTAGTGATGCTGGGACAGTCATGTTTCCATGCCTGCCCATCACCACCTCCTGCCCACCCACAGCATCAGGTGTGATCCCTCAAAGGAGATTACTGCTACCTCTCCTGTTTTCCTTCTCCTCCCATGCTGAACCCCGAGCCATTCCCACCACTGGAATCTAGGGCACTCACCTTTTTATTAGACTCAAAGCTGGGTTGATCTGGTGCCAGCTCCCCAATCAGCAGAGATTTCAGGTACTTGTTCACCAGGGACTTGTCGTTGTGAAAAGCCACAAAGGCATCCTGAGGAACACAAAGGGAGGGAGTGAGGGAGGGCACATGACCAAACACCAGAGCTGAGCCTCTCATTCCCCAGGTCTGGATCATAACACAAAATCCTGCTCCCCTTGCCCATTTTTGTCTCTCCTGTCACTCTTTCCCATCGACTGGAGCTTGGCCCAAGGAAGCTGGAGGAGTTTCAGGAGCCCAGATTTCATAAAGGCCCCTGGGCAAGGCTGGTAATAAACATGAAAGGGTTTGATGAAAAACCCTTTGCAGAGGGAAACCTGTTCTTTCATCTGCTTGTTTCAGCACAGTCTGTCCCTAGAAGGCTCCAGCCAGCAGCCCTGCCCTATGGATGGGACCCAGGAGCAGGGAATGAGGTGTGGCTCTGCTTGGGAAAAAAAAAAGAAATCCTGTCTGTAACACCAAGGCCATACAGAATAGATGCTGAAGCCTCATATTCAGCAGCACAAACTGGGTGTGTCTTACAGTTGCCTCCAAATTTCCAGACTGGTTGATGTTTTGGGGAAGTGGGAACACTAATGAGACAGAAGTGCCTGTCCAAGAACAATTTCAAATCCCAGTTTCAAATCAAATATAAACAATGGAATAAAGGATGAGATTCCAGATAAATCAAAACTCTTCTTTAGCTCATGTCCTCGGTGGATTTTCCAGAAGAAAGGTAAAGAGGCTGGCCATACCCTTTTTTCTTCCAGAAAGAGCAGATAGAACAAAATCCTCATTTTGAACAGTCTGGTTTTGCTGATTTTGGCTCTGAAAATCAGCAGGGATGAGCACAACCCAAATATTCTGCACAGGTCTGGTCAGGATCAAATCCCTGGAAGAGGACAGAGGACTTAGTCGGAGCCTCTTGGCTGGAGACAGTCTCTCTCTCTCTGAGTACTTTAGTCTAGAAAAAGTCAGAACAGGGTGACTTTTTGGCCATTTGAGCTTTTCTACAGACATCTAGTGACCCTTTGTCACACTGGCAAATGAAACAACTCTGTCCAGACCCAGAGGACTGGAGAAATCTTTTGATTTTGTGCCCCTGATCCTCCAGGTCTTTATACATTTTTATATCCCTCCATCTTGCCAGGAATTCTGATTTAATCCATAAGTATCTATGCTGCAGTTTGGAAACAGGAACCAGAATCCTTTCAAGCAGAAACTCATCCATGAGATCAGTATCACAGATTATCACTGAAAGCCTCTCAGTCCTGCCTGTTCTTTCTCCTCCCTGGTCTTAGGCTCTGATTAGCATTTTATTAACTTTTAAGATTTTACTTTAGAGATTAAGTTTAAGAACTATCACCTACAACGCACATAACTCACAACATTTGACATCAGTTAAATGTTCTGCAATGGTCTTGCCTTGTATTTTCAAAATAATCCCCACAGAGGAAGAAAATTCTCACAATGTATACACTATTATGAGCTCTAGAGTAGTAAAGAGTTGGGAAAAAAAAAATCCTGGATGCTGGTTTTAGGTAAAGTCCTGAAAAAGTAATTTTTGGAGACACCTTCCAGTCCTGCTTTTCTATGTGGATTTCTTAGAATATATGAACAAGCAGCACTTTAAAAGCAAAAAGAATGATTAGGATTAGCAAGGGCAAGACAGAACATGTTGTTAGGATGCAACACAAATCCACATTGAACTAATGATTTTCGCTACTGGTTGTGGTCCTGTCTTCAAAGGGATACAGTACACCTAGAAGTTTGAAAATACCTTTAAGACCAAGTAAAATCAGATTGTAATTGTTGCAACAATAAAAACAAGTAAGATCAAAGGTCATGTTTTAAATACATTCCCTGCAGTTAAAGCCCCTGGGTGTCTATAAATGCAATGATGCAAGTTGCAGGTCCTTGCAGGAGCTGGGAGGACATAGCTTGGGGACAAATCCTTCCAGGCATTCTGCATTCCTTGACTCCTTCTGTAAAAGTCTAGTGGCAGAAAGTGCAGGAGATGGCACCAGGATCCCTGGGCTGGCCTGTGCTCTGATGGTAAGTGAACCTGGGAGAACCAAACAAGACTCAAACCCCTCCTTTTATTCCTCTGAGATCACCAGGTATAATTCTGCCTCGGTTTCAAGCAGCGTGCAAGGGATGAAATGTGAAAAGTGCTCTGATCCATTCTGGGCCTGGAGTTAGGAAGTGCTATCCCATTCCACACGCTGAAACATGAGGAATTCAGGCAGGGTAAGCAACTTCCTTCAAGTCATGACAAGAGTGAAATCTCCCACATCGCCAAGTCTGTGCCCATGTTTCCAACGCTCAGATTCCTGCCCTATTCGGAAATTCAGCGTCTCCTTTCAGCATAGTCTGGGAGATCTTAGAATTTATTATTCCTGCCAACAAGCACCAAATGATTTTAGATAAATCCTCTAGATCAAAGATTTTCACAGGAATCCCTGGAAGATCTCTGTTCAAATATATTTGTAGAACTTTTCCTTATGTCCCTCAGCCCAAGGTCATCAAGCACGGCGATGACAGGATTCCCCACCACGTCCTTCCCTGCCACTGGAACCACCTTCCTGCAGTGCCCTCCCAGCTCTTACCGTGGCATCCTGCCCAGCATAGTGGCTGATGACCCGGCTGCCCCCGGGATGTGTCCTGGAGAACTGGCTGACATCATAAACCTTCCTGTCCACCACCAGCCACTGCTGCCGGCCCTGCCCGCGGCCGTCGCGGATCCTGATCTCCTCCCAGGTGAAAAGCTGGGGGAAGGCTGCAACAGATCCCGTCCCCTTCTCGCTGGGGCTGGTCTGGGGAGCCATCCCTGCTGGGATCCAGGCTGAGGGTGGCCCATGCTGGCCAGCCCGTTATACAGCCCCTCTCCAAGCCACTCCCTGTGCTCCCAAGGGCTGGTTGGCTCTCCTCGCCCAAACACACCCTTCCCAAGCTCCCTCCTCTTCCACACACGCCCAGGAGGAAAAGCTCTGCTCCTTCTTGTCCTGTCTGAGCTGCCTTTGCAAGGTCTGGCTGCTCCACTGAATGCAAATAGGAATAAAGACAGAAATTTGGGAAGACCACCTGTTACCTCGAAATGGCCTCATCACCACCCAAAACCTTCAGGTTGTCCTTGGTCTTTGGAATTTTCTGGAATGCTAAATTAATGTGCCTTTCTTAACTAAATAATTGATTGAAATACCACCAGATCAGAGTAAAGAAAGCACACATTAAGAAAGCATTCTTTATTTCCAGTTAATTTGGCTTCTATATTGATAATACTTTGCATGCAGCTGGTTTCAGAGTTTCCTGTATGTTCTTGAGCCATGCAACCACCTAATTGTTCAAGTAATTCATTCATGAGTCTATAACATTAAAATATTTTGTAGTAATAGCAGTAGTAGTAATAATAGTGAGAAAAATAACAATAATAATAATAGCAATAACTGTTAACACCAGGTTTGGCTGTAGATTCAGAAACCTATGCTTAAAGGCAATGTTGACATAATTAACTTTACTTAAACCCTAGTCCTGCAGAAACCAAGTCTAAGCATCTCTGATATTGTGAAGGTCTGCTCTGCAATAAAGAGATAAAGAATTCTCAGCTGTAATAAAATGCAGTGACAAGGCAAGGCCAAGTTTCCTATGAACTCACATCAATTTTGCAGAAAAATTTAAGCAATGTAAATGAAATATTGCCTTACTTGAAATCTAGCAGTGTCTTAATCTCGGTTGGGCTTTTTTTAAATCCAAAATTCTAAGCTTCGGGTGCTTTTGAGGAAGGTACAAGCAGCAGGCAGATGTTCTGGGGTGCTACAGATGGGATATTTCCATCATACCCCTCTGTAAAGCAATACTGAGTTAAATCCTGAGTTTTTCCCCCTTGCCCCCAACTTTCTATTTATGTTTCTGAATTTCTTAGCTCTACAACCCCAGATGTGGCCTGCAGTGATGCCCAGTCCCTGCCTGAAGCCTGACCAGTTGCAGGTCTCAACTATCTCACATGACAAAGAGTTTCCCAGACAATTCACACACTGGGATTCCAAGAAAACTGGTTGTTGTGTGAGCTCCCAGTTCTGAGAAGGATGAAAACACTCAGCTGAAGCTGCAGGACAGAAAGATAAAGAAAGATAAAGGCAGATAAAAAAGCCAAACTACTTTCTTGACCAAGGCACCCCAGCAGAGTGAGGCGTTTTCCCTGTCTCCCAAGCACAGAGCAGGCATTTTTCTGGCTGACACAGAACTCCAAATTATGCAATTCTAATTCTTCAAATCAAGTAGCATCTTGCAAATTAATCAGTCAAGCCCCAAACTGCCATTTAAAAGTGCCTGACATGTGGCAATTGGTGAACCACCCAATAAAAGAGAAATGTGACTGCTGGTATTCATCAGAAGACAGTGATTTAAAAAAATGGGAGGATTAATCTCTAGCCTGCTGTCACAGTGTATTTTGTAACTCTTTATCTTGCTCTAAATAAAAGCTGAGAGTGTCCATGCTAACGATGTGTTCATGTTCTATGTATATGTGCAGAGTCTTACCTAAATCAATGTTCAGTGCTTGAGGTGGTGGCAATAAAATATGCAACAGTTTGCGCAATTTCTTGCAGATGTGGGGTTTTGTGCACATGTGAAAATATCGAGTTACTCCATAGCTGGCTGAAAGCACAAAAAACCCTTCCCATGGCCCTATATTCACACTTGTACACATAGCAGTTACTTGAAAAGGAGGAAATAAAAATGTGGGGTTTGGTTTCAGTCTGTGAGGAGATGCAGGATAAAGAGCCAGGAATGTGTTGGAGTGAACAAATATGGGATGTCTCTGTACCCACAGTCAGTAGTTGTGACTTTCACTGTTAACACTGTGGGTGCCAGCATCCACCAAACTGGTGGAATTAAGTTTGGGAACTCTAAGATGATTGTCCTCTGTATTAACAGTGTGTATAAATATTTATTGTCTGAATTTCTTCAGCATCAGATCCCATCCAGAGGGGCCTGTAATGCCCACTGATATTCTGTTAAATTAAAATCCCTTCCCAGTGTGAAAGCAGAAGCTGCCTCTCTGTATTATCCAGGTCACCAAACAGATCCATGGAAAAGCTCAGACAGTGAAAGTCACAGTCCTGCTCACCCAGAGAAACTATTGGGAAACCTGTTAAAGTGAATTTACACCACACTGGGTGTTCTGCAACCAATGCCCACACTGCTGCCAAAATGTGGGTCCTGTGTTCCTGGGAGCTGGAACATGTGCACAGAGCTGCTCCTGTGACTCAGAGCTCCTTGCACAGGCACTTGACAGAGTTTCCCACATTTCCAGAAGGACACTACGTGCCAGCTGGCAGTTGCTGCTTCAGCCCTTTTCTCCTGTGTCACTCAAATGTTTGCAGCTTTCACTTAATCCACTGGAGATAAATAGTCCAGAAATAAATCTGGTACTGAGATACCCCAGAGCATTTGGAAGTGGTTGATGATCTTAGAGGTTTTTCCAGCATTAATGATCCTGTGATCTTATTTCTAAGAAAATCTTCTTTTCTGGAGAGGATCTTTAGGTTCTGAGGAATATTGTCTTACTTTTTTACAGGGTTTTCACCTCCCAAGTGGGGCTCCTGGGCAAAACTGCATGGAGAATCTCTACTTTACAAAGTGTAGAGTTGTTAGGTAGAAGACAGACAGTTGTGGGTTGAACAGGTCTCCAGAATTAGGTGCCTTAGGTGCCAACAGTGGAGAAAACTGGAAAAGTGTAACCTTGGATGAGCATCTACAAGTACACCTGTACTTCCCTCTGGAAGCAGAGCTGAGTCTCTCTGCCCTGTCCTGGCTGCTCTGGAGCCATGGAACAGCATCCTGGATCAAAGCAGAGATGATCTGAAATGTCTCTGCATCAGGAGGCAGGTACCACCTGATTTATGTAACATAACTCCTAATTTATACAACAGAACTCTACTTTGAAGGGTTTGTCCTCAAGGGACTCTGGAGTGGAGCTCACAGGACACTGAGCCCTTTGTGGAGGGTTCAGGAATGCTCTGCCCTACAGTGGCTCCAAGGAAATTACCTGCATCCATCCACAGTCAGCACACACACTCCTGTGCATAATCTGTTTTTCTTCCTGGATTTCATGGACTCTCCTTCAAGACTCCCTCTTCCGTGACTATGATGTGCCTCTTCCCAAACACAGCCATGGAATAGAAATAATTTAAATTACTGTATCTCCAGTGCAAAACTTAATGGGGAATCCATAATTCAGGAAAAGGCTGCTTTCAGAAAGATCTTTGCAATCTTTTCAAGCGACAAAAACTTTTGCAGTTGGCAAAATTTTGTTTTGGAAAGGAAAAAAGAATCCAGTAATTTACTGCTTTTGATAAAAACATTAAAAGGCACCATGTCAGTCAGGAAGAGAAAAGGATCAGTATTTTTTTAGTATATTCTGGGTTAATGAAACACCACCCTGCATCTCAGATGCAGGAACACCATGTCCCATGAAATGGAAAGAGAAACCTAAAGCAAAACCAAGCAGTTTTTTAATAGACAGTCAAGTTTGCAATGGAGACCCTGCCTTGAGGAGTTTCATCTGCTCAGCTATTTAAAATTTTTATTAATTTTGTTTCATTCCTTATCCAGGTATCAATAGTAAATTAACACAGGGTTTTTTCCTGTGTGAAAACAATCTTCACACCCTTTGCAAAAGAGGGTAAACAAACCCAACCTGTGAAAAGCCAGGCTTTCCCTCCCAGCTTTTGGTTGCATTTTATGAGTAAACAATAAAACTCCTAGATGTTAATTAGACTGAGGGCTAAAATCAGGCTCTGAAATAAGCCCTGTGAACCTTCTCATCTAAATCTCCCCACAGAACAATAAATTGCATTAAAACACATACTATATAAAATTTTTTGCAATTGCTATGAAATAAACCCTTTGCACTCTTCAGCTTCATGAAAGTCAGAATTCCAGGGGCTCTTCTGTGGCTTTAAGATCTAAATTAAGCTGATCTAAAGTTATAAATTCTGTAATTCTCCTCTGCCAAGTGCTCTATATTGTTACAAAGAATAAGACCCAACATGATCCAAGACAAAACTGTTGAATGCCTGTAACAAACCCATTTTGTTTTCTCACTGTTGCATTTTTGGGGCTGGTTTTTTTTTCAGATCAGGCAGAATTCTTATTGCATTTTCTGTGCCCAGTGCAGGGCACCCACCTGAAATTGGGCATCCACAGAAGAAAAACTCCACAAGAGGTGCCTGTGCTCGAAAGTTTGTTTTAATACGTGGTTTGTGAAACCTTAATTAGGAACAAAGTGGCCTAAGCCAGGACTAAAACACCCACAGTGGTTCCATGGGTACACACAGAGCACCTTCCCCTGTCTGGCCTTCACCATCTCACCTTCCTCAGCCACATATTTTGGAGAATATTCTTAGGGCAAGATAAACATTTTGCCTCAGACATGTCCCTCATCCTTAAACTTCGACATCCTACCCTGCCCCCAAGGGTACCACGCATAGTTTTCATATTTTGCTGCTTCTTCTGCAAAATTTAATTTTTCTTTGATGCTTTAGCAATTGCTAAATTGCTAAAGTTGCTACAAGTAGCAACTCCTACTTGTAATTCCATGACCTTTTCACTACCCTTTCTATTCCCAATCTGCCTCACAGGTTGTCCCATCCCTCAAAAACACTCTCCTGAGTTTGTTCCTCCCCTCTTTGCCAGGGATCTAAGTCCCATAATTTTATACTTCTTTATTTTGGTAACTTTGAGGTATTTGCTGAAGACAGAAATACCTGTGGCTTTCTAGTCTCACACGTTTCTGATCTTCCCCTCAGATGAGGGGAGAAGAGGGAACAAAACAAGGAAAATGTCAAAACCTGAGCTCATTGCAGCATCTCCATTCTCCTTTTATTTTCCTCGGGCAACACCCAGCATTTCTTACCTCACCTTGTTTCTTTTTCCTAACGACTGGGAGACGATCCTGGAAAGGAATTCAGGCTCACTTGTTAGAACATTGGCATCCCTTCTTGCCAGAAGAAATTATCATTCTATCTTGGTCTGCAGCTAAATGATGGGGTAGTGCTCATCTGAAAAGGTCTGTTATGCAGAAGGTGACCTAATTGGGATAATACTGCCCACAGGCCTGCCCTGATCCCTTCCTGAGTCAAAGCAAACATTATACAAGGAATTATCATCTATAAAATTGAGTTATTCTTGAATTTTTTTATTACCCCTAGAGGACAATCTAGCACTGCTCCTGCTAATTGGGCTAATTAACCTTGGTACTAAGAATTTGCACTTACACTGTATCTTGAACTGGTATTGATCCACACTTCAGCTGCTGAGTATTTCTTTATTACTGACAGATTGAAGTATTCTCTGCTCTAAAACTTCTCATTTTATGATCAAGTCACTGCCTCTTCTTTTACTTGGCTCAGGGAATGCTGACAATTTTGTTCTCTTACAAAAAAATCACCAAACTGACAAGACCCTAAATGATGAGCTGCAAAAATTGAAAAGCCAGGCTGGTTCTTGTGAGCAAAGCCAAGGGAGATTACTATGGATCAGTCAGACCTTTGGAAATTTTGCCTAATGGGCACCATCATAATCAGCATTTCATAGAAGCTGTCATGAGTGTATCGTTTCTTGCTGCTGTCTCAAAACTGTTCTTGGTGGAAATTCCTCCCCACTTTATGAACATTTAATACCAGTCCCTGCAGGAGATGCAAATCCCAGAGAAACCTCTTCCAGTGTGATCCTCTTCCTTTCCCACCCATGAGCAGTGTTGCATTGCTGCATTTGTCCTCTACCCCTGACCTGTTAGGAAATCTCTTTATATTCCTTATAAAAGAGCTTTGGGAAGCAGCAAATGCTCCCATTTAGGAGAGACTCAGCTGCATTCATTGTCTATCCTGTGGGGATCTACAATCAGCTTGACTTCCCCTACTTTTCTAAAGGTGGGGAGAATTCCATAAAGAACAGCATTCCCCTCTTCAGGAATTTGGGATAATGGATGCAAACACATCCACAATTTGGGCAAGGACTGCAGATCTGCACCATTAACAGGTCCAAATGAGTGGGTATTGGGAAGGTTGCAAAAGAGGGTAAACCCTATTTCAGCTTAACTTAACTGGATGAACATCACCCTTAACTCTATGAACATCACCCTGACATTTTTATAATTCCACTTGCTCCATTGCTGAAGATGTTCCTCCCTGATTTGGAAAAAGTGGTTTATTACAGGCTGGAGCCACCTCTTTGTCCAGTGATATTCCACTTAACTGGGTAATCTTCAAAGCCTTATGAACCTCTGACATCTTCAGGAACAATATCCTCTTCTCCCTGCCATGGGCAGGGACACCTTCCACTGTCCCAGGTTGCTCCAAGCCCAGTCCAACCCAGCCTTGGACACTTCCAGGGATCCAGGGATATCCACAGCTTCTCTGAGAAATCCATGCCAGGGCCTCACCACCCCCACAGGGAAGAATTTCTTCCCAATATCCCACCTAAACCTCCCTTCTTTCAGTTTGAAGCCATTCCCCCTTGTCCTGTCACTCCATGCCCTTGCCAAGCCCCTCTCCTGATCTGATCCTTCCCTTCTGATCCTCTGGGATGTCCTCCTCCCCTTCTGATGTCCGACTGCCACCCTGTGGCTATTCCACAATGTTTAGGTTCCATTTCTAAGGCTAAAGGCTTTCCACTAGATGGCAAAGTTGGGTCTGGTGCTCTTCCAAGGTCCTGTATTTCAGTGTATTTCTTGAGCCTGGAAAACTCTCTGGAGAACTCTTCTCAAGCCTGGAAAACTTCCAGGAAACTCAGCACATTCATATCTGGTTATGCTGAGTCAGGTCCCTTTTCAGTCTTATCCTTCAGGACTGTCAATCTGCTCATCTGTGTTATTTTTCCTGGTTCTCCAGGCATTTGGTTTATTGTATTGTGGATGTTTCCTCTTCATTGTGGCAGAGAAAACGCAGGAGAAGCACATTCTGGAGAAAGAGGTTTATGACAGTTCTCTCTTTGTACCTGTGGACAGGCATTTGTTCCACCTTTTACAGCTTGAAGACTCCTGCACAGATGTATTTTACTCTGATGACAGCAAAAATTGGTAAGATAAGGAATTTTATTAATAGACTTTCCTCCATCCACAGTTGTAATAAGAGGGAAAGAAACGGAGCAGGAAAAAACCAAGGTAAAACAATAACTAAGGCCCACTTTCTTTATGGTCTTAATCAACAGGTATTTAATGACTGTATTATTATTCCCATTACAATTTTATCCTGTGCTTAACAACATTCTTGGACTGAGAAGATGCATTTCTTCCATTCCCTTGACACCTCATCCTCATTTTGGATGTTGATTGGGAAAAAATTCCTCAAAATCAACCCATTCCTCCTGGATTCTAATCCACCAGTCCCTGGGGGACCAGGGTGATGGAGCATCTTCCTTAGTGATGTGGCAGGTGCTACATCCTGTTCTGGCATCTGTAACACTGGGGCAGTAAATAAAAAACCCCAGGAAAGGCAGTAAGACTATTCAGTAAATGCCACAGGACTGGGGTGTGTTTGGAAGGCACAAGAGAGGGAGACCAGCAATGTTTTGGCTGAGCTGTGCCTGTGGATATGCAGCTGAATGAAAAGTTAAACACTTTTAAACAGCAATCTGACCCCCACCACCTTTCTAACTTCCTTAGATTTGTCTGCTGCTCAGGCAGGAATGCCTCACTCCCCACGGGCCAGGAGTCAGGAATTCTCTCCTTTTAACAAACCACCCAGAGGTTCAAAAAAGCCCAAAGCTTCAGGCAATCACAGAGTGATGATGATCACCCTTCACACAGAATCATTGTAGAATGGTTTGGGTTGGAAGGGACCTTAAAGCTCAGCTCATTCCATCCCCTGCCATGGTTTATTGTATTCCACTAAACCAGGCTGCTCCAAACCCTGTCCAGCCTGGCCTGGAATGCTTTTGCTTCCTTAGTCACTCTTGTAGGGATCCTGGGTATGGATGGGACAGGTTTCTCTCTCTTCTGACTCTCAGTAATGGCTTCATAACACTCCAAAGTCTGGAATGGTGGGAATCCCTTGCAGATCCCCCACGGATTGTCACCAGTGGCCCAATAACCCAGAGGCTTCCAGAGGAGATGTGGAGGGCAATATTCCCACAGAATATGGCACATGGAAAAACTTCCACTCCCCTGTTTCCCTGCCTTAAATTAGGGCTCTAACTACATCCCATTCCTAGAGAACTGCTGCCTGCACCTCCCCACCCATATATGTACAGACTGGTCTGGGAGCTCCCTATTACAAACAGGGATTTGAAAATACTGAACTTACCCCATTCCCTAGAGCTTCCACATTTCCCTAATTCCCACATTCCTTGATTTCATGCTGTTCCAACTTTCTTACTACACTCACAATGAGAGCCACCCCAAAAAGCCTATATTATAGATAAGAAGCTTCCCCAGTCTAGCCGGCCAAACAATTCCTGTGGTATCCGTCCACAGNTTCCCTAATTCCCACATTCCTTGATTTCATGCTGTTCCAACTTTCTTACTACACTCACAATGAGAGCCACCCCAAAAAGCCTATATTATAGATAAGAAGCTTCCCTCCTGTATACTCAGCAAATGAAGGATCAGCAGATGGGAAGGAATCTGTTCCCAGTCCCAAAGCTGCACCCAGCTTGGTGGGACACAACCTCCTCCACCCAGCTTTTCCCCAGAACTCAACACCAGAGGAGAGGAATGAAAGAAGCACAAGAAAACAATTAAGAACACATATTAAAAAAAAAAAAAAAAAAAAAAAAAAAAAAANNNNAAAAAAAAAAAAAAAGAAAAAAAATCATATTAATTACATTCACCCATGGAATTAAGCAGCACCACCTCCCCAAATCTGGCTTAGCCAGCTCTCCTCAGTGCAGGATCTTCAGGGTGACCACCACAGGAGGCAGCAAGGCTGGGGAATTCCTCTGCAGGGATCCACTGCTGCTTATTTATGGAGATAAGCATCGAGCCAGAGCTCCCCTGAATCTTTCAAAGAGCTGCCAAGAGAGAAACAAGGGAATCAACACCACGTTCCATCCAGAGCCTCGTGGGGAGAATTCCCATCTACAGATGAAACAGAGATCATGAAATGATTTGGGTCAGAAGGGACCTTTAGAGGCTGCCCCTCCCCTCCCCTTTTCACTGCACAGCACTGGCCACCCCTTGACCTGGGAACACAGCAGGTCAATACTCACTGCACGATGTCTGCAAAGGCTGTGAGCAGAGGCTTGCACTGGTACTCAATGCCATGCTTGGCACACAGGGACTTCACCAGAGGGGCCACCTTCCAGTAGTTGTGCCGTGGCATTGTAGGGAAAAGGCTGTGGGAGAAGGAGGAGGTGATTCAGTGACATCCCTCACCACCACACAGAATCCCAGCCCCTCTGCTGTGCCGAATTCTGGAAGTGCCCTGAGCTCCCCTTGTGCCACAGCCACAGCTGCCCTGCAATGGTCCCTCTCGTGTCCCTGCAGTGTCTGTGCTGGGAATTCTCCCCCCTGTGCCAGGCAACTTAGATCTGAAGTGGTACTGGTGCTCACTGGTGCTCCAGAAACTTTCTTTTTGCAGTTCCTGTTCCACCCCCACACAAAGAGCACAAAATTAACCCACATTGTCTTTTGTTCTTGTCCCAGCTGACAGAGGGACCTTGGAGGCTCTTCAGCCCTGCTGTAACTAGCACTCCTTGGAACTATTCCCAAGCCCTGTTCCCACTCACTGGTGCTCGATCTGGAAGTTCAGGTGGCCACTGAACCAGTCATTGAACAAGGACTGATGAACGTTGCAGGTTGCCTGGAGCTGAGAGAAAAAAAAAAAAAGTGCAGTTTTAAGTATTATTTTAGCAATGCCCCTTCTCAAACACAGGTTTCTCATCCCCACAGGAATTCTGGCTGGACACAACAGCTCCAGGAGTTATTTCCAGCCAACACGAGGTAGCCAGGCTGTGATAGATGGACCTTACACACCCAGAACTGTCACAGATCTCCATAAATAAGGTCTCACCTGGGTAGAGAACCAGTCCACATTCTTATCATAATCAATGTGCATGGGGATGTGATTCATTTGTGTGACCCAGACAAACCAGTTGCTTTCTATAAACCTGTGCAAACACAAAAAAACCATCACAGATCACACACCCACGATGTGACAAGTCAGCACAGAACACCTGTGCACACACCAGCTGGTTGTGGCCTGACAAAATGAACACCAGGAACCCCAAACATCTGTTCAGATCAGACCTACACACACCTGCCACCTCCTGCAGCCTGACAGGAAACCACCCCTGTCCCACTGAAAGGATCAGGAGAGAAGAACAGAGAGTGATGAGAAAAATAACCAGGGGGCTGGAGAAAAGCTGACATAAAGGATTGATACAAAGTGGGCAGAGAAAATGTTGGAATTGCAAGTTGGATGATACCTGACTAACAGGTGGAGCCCCAGGGTACCCTTCACCCCCAGGAAGGGCAAGTAGGTGAGGAAGAATCGAATGTAGAAGGACAGCATCCAGGCCAGGTCCTGTAGTACAAGGGACAGGGAAAACTTCATTAAAAGGAAGAATTTCTGGCTTCTGAACTTACCATCGTTCCCTTTAAAACCTCCCATAACATCTACAGATCGATTTTTCCTCCCTTGCCTCATCACAAAGCAACCTGACACCAGCCATTCCCTGTGCTCAGGAATTATCCTGGTTCCATGAGCCCAGCAGAGGGCAAACACCACACAAGACATGCTCTAAAGCACCACATTTTCCTTTGGATCTAAAGAGGAACCAAGCAGTGAAAGAACCAAAACCCAGAACACCAGAGAACATCTTCTGTTTCCCAGTGGATCTTTCACAGAGAAAGGCTGTGGAAGATCCCCCTTTGGCAAACACCATTCCCAAACCTACAGCCACATCCTTTGCTGCAGACACACACAACTCCCAGTAAATCTGGCACTGGAATTCATCCCTAAACCCAGGAGAAGCCCCTGTGGAGCTGACTCACCACCCACTGCTTCCGCTGCACGGCGAAGTAGAAGATGTACCACTGGAAGTAAAGGGGCACCAGAGCTGGGGGACCAACTGGAGGGACAAACAGAGCCATGAATTATCCCAACAGAATGGGATGGAATGGGAAAACAAGGGGCAGAGTGACTGCTGGCCATGGAACTGCAGAGGGGGAGGTTACTCACTGATGAAGAAATACTTGTGCTGGTGGTTGTAAGGCATGAATTTCTTCTTTTGCACACCAAGCTGTTAAAATACACAAATTCCAAATACACAAATTACTCAGGCCACGAAGATACCTGTGCACACACTCCTAAACTTCCAGGAGATGTCCTATCCAACCAAGCCAGCATCCACCACCCCCTGGAAGCTCGGCCTGGATGAGTTTCCACCCTGCCCTGGGTGCACAAGGGGCTGGGCAGTGCCCTGCACTCAGTGACCTGCACAGGAAGCTCTGCTCCTAAAGAGGGCACAAGCTGCCTGAGAATGCTGAAATAGAAACCCACACAAACAATTTGCTGACAAAGCAGAGCTTCAGAATCAAAAAAACTCCAAGCTATGGTACTGTTGTGATACTGTTGATGAAGATAGCAGTGTGTGGATCTCCCACCTCCTTGCAATTAATCTGGGAAACTGAGAAATGAGCATCCAGGCATGAAACTGTGTCCACAGGAATGAGGGTGAACAGATTATCTTCCCTCTGAGGCTGCTCATTTTTCAATGTTTGCTGTACAAACATAACAGATCAAGCCACTGGCTTCCTTGAGGAATGCCATGATATTTCTGTACATGTTCAAACTAATTCCCAATAGCCCATCCCTTAATTTCAATGCAAATCAGAGCATTTAAAGTGACACTATGAATTTACATAGCTTTTTTTTTTTTTAAAGGACATTGAATGCTAAAGCCATTCAATTATCTGCAGAGCTGTACCAGAAATAGAGCTGGACTCCAGATGGGAACCACTGTGACACCCACTGCCAGGCTGAGACCACCAAAACAGCTTCTTTAATCAGGAATTGTAAAAGTTCCAGACAGCCCTGGCTTGTCATCTGCTGTTCCCATCCCCAGATCAGTACAATTAGTCACACTGATCTTGGTAAAAGAGTAATTCTGATCTTCATAAAACTGAAAGTCTCTCATCAAGGGAAACAGGAACTTGTAATCGTGGCAAATATTTCATTCTTACCTTCCAACACTGCAAAAATAACTTTGAGTGAAGTTTTAAGAATATAAAGATCTCAGAATTGCTGGAATGTTACTGAGGAATATTAGGGGCTAGCGGAAGGCAAAGTAGCACTATAAAAAAATCAAACTAATTAGTGTCCAATCTCCAAGCTCCCTGCAAATTTGGATCCTACTGCTGTCACCCCCAGCTTCCCTCAGGTCTCACCTCCACAGAGAGGGTTTTCCCCAAAGCAAAGAACAAGGGGTGCATGTTGACATCGGGATCCTTGCGGAAGCAGTTGGGCTTGGCGTGGTGCTGGAAGTGGAGGTGATTCCACCAGCTGGCTGGGGCTCCCTGTGGCAGTGGGTGAGAAGAAATTGCCCTGAGGAAGGTGCATCTTCTGTTCCTAGCTCTGTCCCTACCCTGGGATTGTTTGTGGCTGCCGAGCCACAGCAGCCCCTCTCTGGCAGCCCCTCCCCACACCCAGGGCTCACCTTGAGGTGGCCGATGACGAACTTGTGCACCCAGTGGTTCCACCTGGACTTGCTGAAGACTGACAGGTGTCCAAAATCGTGCTGGAGCCAGCCAGCCTGGGCCTGGAATTAAGAAAACAACAGTGCTGCTGGGGAAAAAGAGCTGTCAGGAGGGTTTGTGTCTGAAAAGGGCTTTCTTCTCCCACTCCCACGCTCCTCACAACGTATCCCTGGATAGCAAAAGTGCTTCCACTGCCAGGGCCCAACCCCAGCTCTCCTTTTTCACCACACACCAGTGCACTCCAGACTCTGCTTAATGACTTTTAGTCCTGGACAGTCATTTCCATGAGGAAGGGAAAAAAAGTCATGGGAAAAAAACCAGGCACAGGGCTGAGAACCAGCATTTATTCCCTCACAAAACTGCTCTGAAATCAGCAACAAAGTCTCCTTTAAGGAGCAGCTTGCTGCTGCCTCCTCCAAGTACTTGTAATTCCAAGGGGATCAGCTGGCCACAGGAGGAATAGCTGGGGCTTTGAGAGCTGCTCTGCCCTCTCCTCTAACTCCCTGCAAGTTCCCATGGGAACACAGTGGCTTGGCCCCTGCACACTGCCTGGGAGTTCTGGCACCGTGGAGCTCAGGAGCAGGGCATGGCTTTCATCATGAGGGGAAGGCTGCAATAAGGAAGGCTTTGATGGAATATGGGGAGGGAAAAGCAAGGCAAAGCCTGCTCTACCACAGCAGCATGTGTAGTTTTGCCCTTTTGGTGGAATCCAGGGAGAAGCAGGATTTGGGGGAGTCCATGATGTGGTAAGATTTGTCTCCTGCTTACAGCAACAAGCACCTAAGTTCCAAATTTGGCTTTTTGGGGCTTATTTTGTATAGTTGCTCACCTGGACAGTGCCCAGAAGCACCGCAGAGAAGAGGAAAGGCACCAAGGATGCTCCAAAATACCAGATGATGAGCCAGGCTGCAACATCCAGCACCAAGATGTGGCAGAGACAGAGGAGGAAAAAGGCATGGTTGGGCTGGAGAAGCCCCATCTTCTCCACAGCAGCACGGAGCTCACGGAAATCTTCCACCAGCTTTTTCTGTGGGGAGACCCAAAAGCATCCACTGGTCAGAAAATGCCTCAGGAACATGAACAGGAGCATTCTTTTCCCTCTCAGGGATGAAAAAGGGGAAAGCTGAGGGTCACCTGGAGACAAATCTTTGCTAAAACTACAAATAATGATGTGAAATGAAGCTTCAGCCAACAGTGATTCCAGGAGATCCTATGATCTTATGTGCAGGGAGCTCTGTCTGCCAGTCAGAGAAGTTAAACAGAACAATTTCAACCCCAAACCCAAGTTCTTATGACACTCACGTTCTTGCTGGGCTCAAAGCTGGGCTGATCTGGTGCCAGTTCCCCAATCAGGAGAGGGTTCATGTACTTCCTTACCAGTGCCTTGTCAAGATGAAAAGCAATGAAAGGATCCTGAAACACAGACAGAGGAACAGGATGAAGAAAAATCATCATTCAGGCGGCAGCAAATGAAATCTATTCCATGATATGCTATATGGACTATTCAAAAGATTCCTGCTGGGGAAACCAGTTACTTTTATTATTTAAATGGGGTGTCAATCTCCATGGCAACCAGGTGAAAAAACCCACTAGTGGCTGTTATCACTACAGATTCTGTCCCTATATTTAAATTACAAATCCTGTAGGCACACGTGGCACTTTGGCATCTAATTCCTGATCTCTCATTTACCTCTCATCGACATTTCTCTCCTGATGCCCAAATTAGCATATTTTTACAATCCCACTTAACCTAAGGATGTGGGGGTTTTTAATTTTCTGGGACAATATTTGCTTGCTGGCCATCACTTTGTAAGATTTCTGCACCATGCATTGTTTATCACTACAATCACTAGGCCATCATTGTGTGTTTTTAAAATAAAATGTGCTTTTAAAAGATCTCTAGTCAGGAAAGGGGTTAAAAAAACTGGTTGATGTTGCCAGCTCTGGGTCAGCTGTAGAATCCTCCCTGCTCAGGGTCACTGAATAAAGGAGGGAAAAAGAGAGGGGAACCAACATTTGCATTTTCCCATTGGAAAAGGGGGGAAAAATGGGGAGGAGTATGTGGGCAGAGCAGGGGAGGATGGTACCACACATTTAGACCAATCCTTTCCATGGAGGCTGGAGTAAAACCTGGAGTGCAATCCCAGCTGGGGGTTAAGGGATGGCTGATTGCACCTTCTAGAAATCAGAAGAGCGAACCAGAGGAGTTCTTCCTTTACTTCCCCTTTTTTCCCGGTTTTGTGGAGTCTCGTTCTGTTGATCCCCAGGGACAAAACCACTGGAATATAAAACTTGGCAGGGGTTTCTGGGCGGTCAGCAGTTCAACTGCACCCGGCAGTGGCACTGATATCATCACCTAAAGAATGCAGCTGGCTGCAATCCCAGCATCCAGCCGTTCTCACTGCATGGGCTGACCCTTCTCTGCTCACAGAAACACGCAATGTTCAGGTGGAAAAGGCTCTCCAAAGCTCATCTCATCCCCCCCTGCCACAGACACCTTCCAGGTTGCTCCAAGCTCCACCCAACCAGGCCTGGAACACTTCCAGGGAAGGAGCTCCACCACTTCTCTGGGCAACCTGTGCCAGTGGTACGGTTTTGAAAACTCACATGTGCACCCTGCCCTGATGAAATGTTGCAAAATCGCTTATTATTTTTGGCTCTAAATGATATCCCTACGATGAGATCTTGACGTGGAGATCTCAATTTCCATCCTGACTGACACAGTCCATCAACACCATCCTACAGGTAGATTCCCAGCCCCTATCCACCC
>VZTT01031043.1:0-31626 GCA_013400855.1 Buphagus erythrorhynchus | reverse complement strand
GCTCGGCTCTCCCGGGCTCGGCTCGGCTCTCCCGGGCTCGGTCCGGCTCGGCTCGGCCCGGCCCGGCTCCGCCTCCCGGGTGCCCCCCGCCCACTGGGCAGCGCTCGCCGTGTGCCCGCCCCCGGGGCCGGACACGGGAGCCGGGATGCTGGGGCTGAGCAGCGCAGCACGGAGGGAAACTCGGGCTGGCCGGGCTGGGATGGCTCCCGGAATCGTTTCCTTGAGAAAATCCCTCTGAGAGCAGCGATTCCGCCAGCACTGCCGAGCCCATCAGCCGCAGCATCACGGCATCTCTGGAGAGCCTTCAGTTCAACCCCCTGCCGAGGCAGGGTCACCTGCAGCAGGTGACACGGGACCGTACCCAGGTGGGTTGGAGAGGGAGACTCCACATCCCTCCCGAGGTCCCTGAGCAGCCTGTCCCAGTGCCCTGCCATCCTCAGTTCTCCCTCACGCTGAGGTGAAACCTGTGGAGTTTTAGTTTGCAGCCTTTGCTCCTTGTCCTGCTGCTGGGCACCAAGCATGGCACATACACGGGCCTTTAAAATCCGCCCAGCTGATTCCACCTCTGCCCCGGACAGTCTGCTCCTTAACAACAATTCTCCCTCATTTCCAACTCAAACCTCCCCTGGCACAACTTGAGGCTGTTTCCTCTTGTCCTGTCGCTTGTTACCTGGGGAGAGACCGACCCCCCTGCCTGTCTCCACTATCCTCCCAGGGAGTTTCCCTTCCTCACGCCCAAGTTCCTCCTTTTGAACCACTTTTACAACCTGTTTCTCCTTATTTCTAGGCTGATTGTGACTTATCTTCCCCACCCTTGATTTTGCTTCCCCTTTCCAGCAGATCTCTCCCTCTCTTCCATCTGTTCTGCCTCTCCCTTCCAGCTGCCTCAGCCTTTCTTGTTCCTAAGGCTCCTTTTGGCTGCTCGTGCCTGGATATGCAGCCAGAGGGAGGGAAGGTGTTGCCACAGGTAAATCACATCAAAACCCTGCAGATGATTCTTCAGACAGCAGAATAATGCTGGAAGAGTGAACGATGCTCAAACAGACCAATCCCTCTGTGTGGGACTTCATCCACATGAGTTACAAATTAAAATTCCTCTCTCCACACTCATCCCCCTTTCCACAGCAGCACCAGCCTTCTCCCTGAACTCTCATTATTGATCCCGGATTTCTTTTGTTTCCATTCACACCTTCCAATCTGACCTAGTTACAGCAATTCCAGTTGAAGGTAACCATAGAAACAAAGAGCCACCACCAGACTGCATCCCCTCGCATTCTGAGCATCACCTGATGGCTACATCACATCTTGGAATTCTGTGCCTGCAAAACACCGGATCAAACGTTTTTATTACCTTCCCTTCAGCAATTCGTATTAATGAACATTAATAGAGATGTTTAGCATATTTTTAAACATGACAGTTATATTCAGAATATAATTTAAGTGCGGTAATTATTTCAAATTCCGTTTTTCCCCGTCATCAATTGCACAACAGAATATTTATCCAAAATTTAGTTGATATTTCTGACCTTTTATCATGAATATGGAGGACACACAGAGATCAATTTCTTTTTCCGATATTTGTTAAAAGCAAATCAATTCCATCTTCCTACCTGAGTAAAACCTTTGGATACTTGCTTTGAGGGATCTTAACAGGCAAAAAGCACCACTAAACTTGATAAAATCCACTCTTGTTCCCTTCATGTGCTTCCTCTGGTTTCAGCAGCTATAAGGGCTGTTAATGCCTTATTAACACATTTTCCCAGACAAATTATACAAAGGCCCTTGGAATTCTCTTCCAAGCTCCTTCTGAGGTGAAATCCCTGGCTGTGATTGTTTTCCCCTCAGCAGATGGTTCATGACAAGCCATGGAGGCTCCTGGAATCACCCAGCCCTAAGCAGGGAAGGTTTCTGTGCCCTGCCAGTTGCCAGCAGTTCTTGTTTCCCCCACCCTTGCCCCATTTGGGATCTCAATGAGTGTCTCAGAGACAAGAACAGGACCTTTGTCATAAAAACTGCCAGGGAAAAAAAACAGCTGCTGTCATAGGCTCACCAGCACCCTGCATCCAGCTGGGATTCCTGGCATCAATCCCTGCTGGAACACAATTAACCAGGTAAAACCAGTCCTTCAGTGCCCTGACTCCTTGTTTTACCTTCACTGCTTCCACCTCCATATCTGCTGTCACCACCATGCTGTGACCCAGCTCCCCAGAATACCAGGAACCACCAAAAATCCAAGGGGAGGGAAGACATGCTCTTTGGTTCACTCCTCTGATCTGCCTGCAAATCTGGTGACTGGGGATCACCAGAATTTGGAGAAAATATATTAAAATTCCTGATTTCCCTACCATGATTTGGCTGGAACATGCTGTAAAATACCCAAGTGACCTGGATGGTGAGGGATCACTAAATATTTGGGCATCTGGTGACCAAACCAGTAATCGGGGAAAGAGGGAGATAGGTTGAAAGGACTGCAGCCTTTCTTTTCTCCTTTTAGAGAAAGTGAGTTATAATAATGGATGGTGAGGTCTGAAACCACACCAAAAAAAAAATACAAAAAACCAGTTTAAAAGGGCAGAGTCTAAAAGAAGACTCAAGTCTTGGCTTTGAAAAGGTCTTGGCTAAGAAAAGCTGAAGATTTCAGGCACAGGGGAATTGTGGTGGTGTGATTTACAAACTTCTGTCATCAGTGCAATTAAAACAGCCAAGCTGATGAAGCAAATGCAGCAGGAAACCACTAATTTAGTCATTGTGTTACTACCAGGGAAGAGCCTGAAGCTCCTGGCAGCTCCCTGAACACCATTCCTACCCCAGGCTTAGGATCCACTGCAAGGATCTGTGTAACACCAGCAGAAGTGGGAGAAACTGGAAATATTCCCTTTATTCTTGTTGTATTATTGGGAATGAGCTGGAGTACTGGAACAACTTGGTCTAAATAAGTTAGTGTTGTACCCAGAACTCTTTGTCTGGGTTGCTAACACTTCATACCCACAATAAATTATTGATTTTCCATACAGTGTAACTTCATGGAATATTTGCTCAGCACTCTGCTCTAATAACTCAACTGTTAAAATTTAGATGCAAAAAAAGACCGAGGTTTGGGAGGATTTTGCATCTCGGCAGGAAAAGCACCCAGGAATTACTCTGTGTAAGGAAGGAGATAAATTTGTATTTCAGGAGTCATAAATTCAGATTAGCAACTGAGGGAGCGAGGTGGTGATTGTTTAGAGTTTCACACTTTCGAAAGCAAAACCTGAGTAAGGAAAAAAAGGAAAGGATCCGACGATAGCATGGGAATACCAGTAGGATTTTCACTAGAAATCATTACAAAGCAGCATCAGAACAGAGCATTTCTCCCCTTATTCCTGCCCTGCTGCAGTGTCTGCAGCTTTGTGGGTGTGACTCCCTCCTCTGCTCCCCTGGCACTTTGTGCCCTGACCCTGATAATCCCACGGGCAGCCCAAGATCCACTGCAGAATGTGGAATCCCTGCCAGCCGTGGCCACACAATGGGGATTTCTGTTCCTTGGTTGGTTGTTTCCCTCGAAAAGTTCCTCAGCTCTCAGCCACTCTCCCAGGACTACAAAAAAAGTGGAATATGTCAGAGTAAAAAATATGCTAGATTAAAAAATATCAAGGAAATCTTTGGTAGCAGTTTGTTTCAAATCCATGGACTGCTACAGCATTCCCACCTAATCACTGGGTTCCCTCACCTCAGACTCCAGGCTCCAGCTCCCCATTCCCAGCCCAGATGTTTCCCACTATGTTTGAATTTATTATTCAATTTATTATTTATTTTCATGTTCAGAGCTCCTCCACCTTTCCCTCTTGAAAAACAGGAAAACCTGGGGTCCTTTCTCACTTTACATCTATTTTTCTTTGGCATAAAGGAAAAAGGTACCAAAAAGACTATTAAAATTACTGAAAAGTTTAAAGGTGCAGGTAAATCTGATTCTCACTCTGTTTTTCTCCCCAGATCCTCAGTTCCTGCCTTTTTCCCCTTCAGAAATCTGCTCCGTGTCTTTCCCTTGTTTCCTCCTTTTCCCACCACATGCCTTGGAGCCATCTGGCCATACCAAGTGATGGACCTCATACAATAAACTGGGGGAAAAGTAGGATTGTCCCTGCATCCATGAGATTGCAGCACAGCTACAGGGCATTTCCATGTGCTAGTGCCAGCAGTGTGTGCTGCTATCAAAGTTCAAAAACCAAATTAAAAGTTTAAAAACCAAATTAAAACAAACTTATCAGACCTTGCAAAAAAAACTTATCAGACCTTGCCTCCTACATAAAACTCAGCAAGGGGATGAGACAACAGGCACAGAAAATGTTGGGGTTTTTGCTACATTTTTAAAGCACTTTCCTCAGGGAAAAGGAACTCCTTTAGATTAAACCAATGCATGAGACAGTGTAAAGATACATGAGCTACCAATTTTCCCTGCTTTTCCACCATTCCAGTCTATTCCAGTAAGATATCCTCAGATGAACAGCAGACATGCCACTTCTATGTGTGCTTCCTGCAAAAACTCTTCCCCTTCTACATCCCCCCTGCCCAGACTTTGTTCCCTTTCATGTTCCTCACCTTTTCTGCCCAAATCTCGTGACTCTTTGGTTAAACTCGGCGTTTTTATGTCCCTCACACAAGCTCTTTGTGCTGCTAAAGCTACACCGGGCAGCGACCGCAGCCTTTCACCCACTTGGCCATAGAGCACAGCCTCTTCTCCTCACTTGGCTGGGGCTGGTTTGTGTCCCAGGAGCCAAAGAAAACTCGGAACAAGCACTGCCTGAAGCCTGACAGCCTGGCTGGCTGTGCTGCTGGAGGCTGAGAGCAGCAGGGATTATTTTAGAGGCATCTTTCAATGGCTTGTCATTAAGTTATGGTGCAATTTTCCATGGGAAATATCCAGGTGGGGAGTTCTGGGTGCTGATTTTGCTTCTTTGTCCATCTACAGGTAAATTCCAAAACGGACCAGCCTCCTTTTCAGCTCATTTCGTAGAATCAACATAGAATCCAGGAATGGTTTGGGTTGGGAGGGACCTTAAAGCTCATCCCATTCCAACCCCCTGCCATGGGCAGGGACACCTTCCACTATCCCAGGTTGCTTCAAGCCCCATCCAATCTGGCCTGGAAACACCCAGGGATCCAAGGACAGCCACAGCTTCTCTGGGAGACCTGTGCCAGGGCCTCAGCACTCTCATAGGGAAGGATTTCTTCCTGAGTTGTACATATCCAGGCACATCCACAGGATTAAAAACCCCAAATTCAAAGGACTCAGCAAACTTTTCCCTCATCACAAGCAACAAGTTTCAGATCCACCTTAATGTGGTGTCCAGCTGTAATTTAGTCTGATCCTTGTCACAGGGCTATTTTGAACCAAACTAAATAAAACTAGCAAGTCTTAGCAAAACATTCCTGTCATTTCTGACTTTCCTCACCCCACACCACAGGCAAGGATTGTTTAACAGGCTGAAGCCATCCTGCAGCATTAACACCAGGCAGAAACAGAGGAAAGCTCTAGCGTGGCTTGGCACAAAGCTAAAGAGGAGAGATTTAGATGGATATTGGGAAGAAATCCTTCCCAGTGAGGGTGCTGAGCCCTGGCACAGGCTGCCCAGAGAAGCTGTGGCTGCCCCATCCCTGGAAGGGTTCCAGGACAGGTTGGATGAGGCTTGGAGAAACCTGGGATAGTGGAAGATTTCCCTGTCCATAGCAAGGGATTGGAACTGGATGGTCTTTAAGGTCCTTTCCCACCCAAATCCTTCTGTGATTCTATGGATAACCCTGTGGGTTCCTTCCCTTGCTTAGGGCCAGCCTCTGCCACCACAGAAAGGATTAATAATCCTCCCAGTTATTCATGCAAAATAATCACAAGAAAAGATTCCTAGTGCCAGGAAAACTGGGGATCACACCTGGAAAGTGGCCACAGGTGCTGTCAGGGGAGGAAAGAGGTGCTGTTTGTGTTGTTTTTGTCCTTGCAACATCACCCTTGCGTAACCTAACGCCAGGAGTGGTGTACAATAAAGTGCCCCAAGGCAAGGAAAAGATGGCAAAGATGGCATTATCCCACCTGTTAATAAAAGCATGGCCTCGGGCAGGAGAGCTCAACCAGCTCTGCTTGTGCCACAGGAAAGCTGGGAAGTCTGGCAAAAATAGAGCAGAACAATGCAGATTTTGGGCAGAATGGCTACAGCTCCTTTCTGAGCTCAGCAGTGACAAGTGGGGTGAGAAGTCTGGCAGGAAACAAAGGCAGAAAAAGGGGGGGAAAGCAGGAAAAAGTATGAAAAAGAGGGGAAAAAGAAAAAAGTTAAAAAGTAGTAAAAGTAGTAAAAAAGGTTAAAAAAGAGTAGAAATGGTAAAAAAGAGGAGAGAAGGAAGAGAAAGGGGTGGAAAGAGGGGAAGCAGGAGGAGGGATGAAGGGAAAAAAGAGGGGAAAGGAGTGGAAGGGGAAAAGGCATAGCGGGGAGAAGGAGAGAAGAAGAGAAGGGAGGAAAAAGGGGGAAGGGGAAGAAAAGGGAAAAGAGGGAAGAAGGGGAAATGGAAAGGGGGAAAAGAGGAAAGGGGGAAAGGTAGGAAAAGTGGGAAAGAGGAGAAGGAGGAAAAGGGGGATAAAGGGAGGAAAAAGAGGGGAAAGAAGAGAAAATGGGAAAGCAACAATTGGCATGGACAGATCTTCAGTAGGGATATATGGTCTTATTTGGACTTGCCTCACAAAAAATATTGAAAGAATTTACTCTGTTCCCAGGGATTAAGTCATTACAANGAAAAAAAAAATAGAGCGCAAAAAAAAAAAAAAAAAAAAAAAAAAAAAAAAAAAAAAAAAGCAAGGGGAGCCAAAAAATGTCGAGGACACGAAGGTCGGAGCGGGAGGAGGAGGAGGCGAGGCGCTCCCACCCTCCCGAGCCCGGCGGTCCCGCTTCGAATGATCGGGACGGGCCAATGGGCAGGAGGGGGAGGGCGGCGGGACAGCCGGGATTGGCGCTGGAGCTCGGCTGATCCCGGCGGGAGAGCCCCGGGCACCAGCGGAGCCGGGGGGGAATGCAGGGCAAAGGGAGGGCGAGATGCCCCCGGGGAGGAGGATGGGGAGGAGGAGAATGCCAGGGAGAAAGGACGATGCCGGGAGAGGGAGGGCACGGCGAGGGAGGAGAATGCCCGGGGGGGATGCCCGGGAGGAGGGGGTGTGGGTGGAAGGGGCCGAGCCTGCCTGCGAACACAGGGCTATGAGCGAGGATAAAGTGCATCAGTGCGGGGACAGCCAGCCTAGGGGGCACTTCCGAGCAGGCGGAGAGGAGGCAGAAACAAAGAGAAGGGAGGACATGAGCGAAGGCGAAGGGAGGGAGCAGGGCATCAGCTGAGTTCGATCCCGCCAGGAAAGCTCTTCCCCTCCCGAGAAGGGCAGGGACAGGCTTTTCCCCCCTCTGGTCAAGAAGACAAAGAAAAGCGAGTGTCCCCATGGGGAAAGGGGGTGAGCAAGGGGGGGATTCGGGGGAGCCGGCGGCGCAGATCCGCTTCTACACCTGGGAGGAGATCCAGAAGCACAACCTGCGGACGGACAAGTGGCTGGTGATAGAGCGAAAGGTTTATAATGTCACCAAGTGGGCAAACAGGCACCCGGGGGGCCAGCGAGTCATCAGCCACTGCGCCGGCGAAGATGCCACGGTAAGGACCGACCCCCGCGGCTCTCCCGGCTCCAGCAGCATCCTCTGACAGCTCCTTCCCTCCCTGCAGGGAGCCAGCTGGCCCCTGTCCCCATGTCCCCAACACTGCCGGACACCCCACTCTGCCCTTTGGCTGCTCCCAGCTTGGTCCAAGCGGATGCAGGTCCCCCACTCTGGAGCCGTGGAAGATGGGTTGGCAGGGATTGCTCGGCTTAAATCCTGCTGGTTTGCCTTTGTCTCCTGCTTGTGCCGTGCCTCGAGCCCTGAATTCAGGAGCCAAGTGTCCCAAATGTCCCCTTTTCCAGTGTGGAGCTTGTGACATGCAGAGTCACGCAGCCAGGCACAGGAAGGGTTAAACAGAGGCCAGGCTGTGTCTCAAAGTTGCTTCTGTGAGGAGGCTTTAAAACAAGGAGCTTTTTAGTTTGTTTAGTTTTTTTTCCTCCCCAGGAGAAAATTCTCTGGAGAATTTGGTTAGAGGTTGCTACAGAAAAGAGGGGGAAAAAAAAAAAAAAGCAGCAAACCATTTGCTGCTGCTCCAGCTGCTCCTTCACTGGGTTCAGCCACCTCTCAGGTTTCAGCACTGTAAAAGATAAGAAACCAAACAACAACAGAAAAACCCCCAATCTTGAAACAGGAACAAATTCGAAATAAATTGTTTGTTGTCTGGAGTTCCCCTCAAAGCCACCTTCCTCAGAAGTGCATCCAGAGAGCATGTTCTCCCCTCAGGGTGTGTTAATGAAAGCCAGGCTGCCTCAGAGCTCTTCCCAAAACATGCAGAGACCAAGCAGGAGCAGGAGCTGCTGGTCTCCCATGGCTCCTGACACCTTAGCAAAGGAGGAGGCTCCATGTGCGACAAAATTATTTGGCAGAACCTTCCCTTTCCATCAGCCCCACTTCCCTGCATCCTGGGGTTATTTTCCATTCTTTTCCTTGAAGCACTGAGCTGCATTTTGGCCTTTCTGTCCTTTTTCAGCAAATCCTCTGAATGAATAGCTTTCTCCCTTAAAAAGGTGGGCCAGGTTTTGCTTTCAACTGCTTAAACACAGAGCTGCTGGAACAGGAGGAGTTTGACTCCCATCCCCAAGAATTTAACTCCAGTATCTCCATTAGCAACCAGAAAGCATCTGCTACTGCAGTTGTCTGGAATCCTTGAAAGGGAGGCTGAAACACTTGGTTGGTGGTTCCAGGATTGCTGGTTCTCCTCCCACCTCCCCACACTCCATGAAGGCACAGCCTTAAAAATGCTCAGAAATTGTTAAATCATCGCTCCAAGCACTAAACCAGGATTGGCATCAGCTCTGCAGCTCCCCTGTGAACAACAATTTATAGCCAGAAAAACCTCTCTCATTCAGGGGCAGAAAGGCTTGGCCTTGACCCTGTTGGGTGTGGATTGGATTTTAGGAGGAAATCCTTCCCTGGGAGGGTGCAGAGGCCCTGGCACAGGCTGCCCAGAGAAGCTGTGGCTGCCCCATCCCTGGAAGTGTCCAAGGCCAGGCTGGATGGGGTTTGGAGTAATCTGGTCTATGGAAGGTGTCCTTGCCCATGGAAGGGGAGTGGAATGAGATGATTTTTGAATTCCCTTCCAACCCAAACCATTCTGATTTTTTCAAACACAACATCTGAGTCTGGGTCAACCTGTCCTGGTGTCACCTCATGCACAGAACACAAAGGCAGGGACGTTTTGCAGTGTCTCTGTCCCAGAGGTGTTCAGGGATGTAAAAAAGAAAAAAAATCCTTGTGCTGACTGCTCTAAGCACTCTCACTGCTCAAGTACAGCTTGTATCTCAATTATACAAAGCTTTTTTTTCTCACCAAAAGCAGCTGGAATAATTCCCACGTCCCATAAAACACTTCAGCTTACTTGGTCAGTAGATCACAAAGTTGGGAGGTCAAGTGCCAATATCACACAGCATTTCCCAGGGATTATCTTTTCCCTTAAGCTTTTTATCTCCTGCAGTACAGAACTGAGAACAATTCCAAAATTCAGGTGCTATCTTATATTTGAAACCTATTAGTAGAGGAGCTTCATGAGATATACATAACAAAAATCCAATCTTTCCATCATTTGCAGGATCTCCAGGCTGTGAGGACCCAATCTGACCTCCAAAGATTTTTTATTCCCAGCAGTTAAAATAATACTGAATCAACATTTTTAACGGTTCTTATGTGTCACCCTCTCTCTTTTTCCCTTTCTTTCCCTTTTTTTTACCCTAAACTGCAGAGCCTTGCAGTAGGCACAGTCAGCTACTCATTTTCCCCCTCATTCTGCTTTTCCTTCCTCTTTCACATCTTCTGCAAATTGTTCCAGGGAGGAAAACATGGAACCAGAGTCAACATTTCAGTGACACATTTCTGGGTCCAAGTTTCTATTGATTTAGGTGGACTTTGGGCCTGAGGTCGTTGCCTGGAATTTTTAACTCCAGACTTTTGATGGAGGGCAGCTCCCAGAAGGGTCAGCTGGACACAGGGAGCACTTTTCAGTCTCCTCTTTCTCTTTAGAGCCAGGAGGGAGGTATTAGTTGGTCCCTACAATTGTTAGGCAATGGGACATAGCTGGAGCATGGTTCTCCTTACTCCTGTTTTTCACAATTTTTTCCCCATACTCTCTTAGCACTTCATGGAACCAATCTTTCCTGTTCTCCCAAGTGAATTGCAAGAGCTGACTCCATTTCTGTACAGTGAGGAAAGGGCAAGGACAGAGTGAGGGTTTTTGATCTGGGTCAGCTTTCTGCTTTCTGCAGCTGTCCTTGGGGTTAAAATTCCAACTGTGCCATGTGAAAGGATCTGGCCAGGATCTCACTACAAGCATCAGGCACCTGTGGGATACAGGTAGACAAAAATACGTGGCAAGGGGAAGGAATAGAGAAAAAGAAGAACCAGATAAACTCATGAATGCTGGGATCAAAATGACTCCACAAACAAGGCACTATTCTTCTGAAAATTCACCATTTTTTCCTCAGCTGTTCTACTGCTGGGATCTCCAGGCCTGGCCAAAACACCCAGGAATATTTTTTTGTGTTTGCAGTCACATCCAGCTTCAGTCACCACAGTCACCCCCTCTCTTGACTTGCCTCCAGGAGCAGACTTTCCAAGGGTATTTATATCCTACGAGGGATTTGCACAAATTCCCCTCTGCCTACCTTCTAAGGGAATTAACAGGATTTAAGTATTTAGTTGCTTAGAAAGAATTTCTTGTGGTGCCTTTCACCATATGGCTAGATGCCATCCCAGATCTCACTGTTCTCAGGAGAGCAAATTCATCAGGCTTTAGTGGAATTAATGTTCCAAAAAGTGATCACAGAACTGGAGGTCACCTGGCCCCCCTCTTCCATAGATTCCACAACTGCTGGAGGTGGGTGGGAATGGCACAGTGAATAGGAGGCACATCTTACTCCTGGATCTTACACAGTTCCTCCTGTTTCCACTCCAGGATGCATTCCAGGCCTTCCATATCAATCCCACCTTGGTGCAGAAGTTTCTCAAGCCCCTGCTTATTGGAGAACTCGCTCCAGGGGAGCCCAGCCAGGACCGAGACAAAAATGTGAGTATTTATTCCTCAGCTGGGGTTCAGAGTGGCTATTCCCATCATTTTTTGCCTCTTGGGATGCTCTCCAGAGAGGGAGAGAAGTTCTCAGTGACTGAACATCTCCATGTAGCCCTATTTCCATCCTGTCATGGATTCAAATATGTGTGGAAAGGGAGTGACACTTCTGGCTATACAAACCTTTTCTTTCTCACAGAGCCACAAACAGCCAATTTCTGGCAGCCCATTCCAGGCACTCAGCCTGGACTGAGCCCATCCTGAAGGGAATTGGGAACAGAGAAATGTGGAATGGGAAATGTGCACCAGCCTCTGGTGACTGTGGTCCCTTCTGCTGCTCCTTTGCTGGTGACCAAGCTCCAACACACAAGTCCCCAGATGAGATGTCTCATTTTGGTGGCCCTGCTGAGAAGCAGCAGCCACTGCCCATCCTCAGGGCAGCTCTGTATCCCTGCTCATCCATTATTCAGGCTCAGAGTGTGGCACAACTGGCTCTGGCCAGGAAACTCAATCCTGCCCCGTTGTTTGTGGCTGGCCATGATTGTGATAGATCTGTGTCACTCACAATGGAGGGGACAACGCTGGCCCCAGTGACCCAGGGATGCTCCTCATGGATGGCTGCTCAGGAACTGGCCCATGGATTGAATGGATGATAGTGGGTGCTCATTATCAGAGCTCTGGAATTAGGTACAATAGCACTGCATTCCCTCTTGCTCCAGCCTCTCCTTAGTGCTTAGGAATCTCATTCAGACAAGAGCTTCAGGTGATGTGACACTCAACAGAGCTTGGATTACTCTCCTGGCTCCAGGTCCAAAAGGTCAGGATGTGGGCTCAGACTGGCCAGGATATTTATTCATAGGAGTACAGGGCAAAAAGCTGGAATATGGAGCCAGGATCCTTAGCATGGAACTCATCCTTCCTCCATCCATCCCATAACTCAGTCAGGCTCACTTCCAAGCCTCACCCTGCTCTTGCCTGTCCTGTTGCAGTCCCAGCTGGTGGAGGATTTCCGGACCCTGCGGAAGACGGCGGAGGACATGAACCTGTTCCAAGCCAGCTCCTTGTTCTTCTCCCTTTACCTGGGCCACATCATCGCCATGGAAGTTTTGGCTTGGCTCATGGTCTCCTACTTTGGGACTGGCTGGATCACAACCCTCATCCTTGCCTGCATCCTTGCAACTTCCCAGGTGACAAAGAGAGATCTTCCTCACACTCCCAACGTGCCCTCCATCTCCATTTCTTCCCTGCTTAGCTCTGATTCCCAACAGCTTCCTAACTGTTTGATTTCCCCTCATCCCAGGCCCAGGCAGGGTGGCTGCAACATGATTTTGGACACCTCTCTGTCTTCAAGAAGTCCTCCTGGAACCACATTGTCCACAAATTTGTCATTGGACACCTGAAGGTAAAGGGAATTATGGAGCCAGGGATTTCTGGGAATACATCACTTTGGCTGTGGCAGAGTAGGAAAGGGAGGCTCTCAACCTTCCCAGAGTGAGCAGAGGCACAAAAAAACAGTGATGATCACTGCTCATGCAGCAACCTGGGCTAGTGGAAGGTGTCCCTGCCCATGGCCAGGGACAGACTGCCCAGGGACAGTCCCTGGTTGGGACTGGAGAAGCTTTAAAGTCCCTTCCAACCCAAACCATTTCTGGGAAGGCACAGTGACCTGTAACACACTCAGAATGTATTTATCCTTCTTTCAATATGGATGATCCTTCAGGATCCCTCTGGGAGCAGCAGTCTCATAGCAACCAACAATTCCACCACTCCCTGCTTGCTGCTCTTTCCAAAGCATATCCCACTTTGGCCACAATCTGGGCCAAAAGGAACTTTTGTTCCTTTAGTTCCTATGAATGATTGGGTAATCCCCCCTTGGGGGCAGCTCTCTGTGGATGAAAACTCCTTGTTCTCCTTGCCCAGGGTGCCTCTGCAAACTGGTGGAACCACCGCCACTTCCAGCACCACGCCAAGCCCAACATCTTCAAGAAGGACCCAGATGTGAACATGCTGCACGTTTTTGTCCTGGGAGACACACAGCCTGTTGAGGTAAGGAAAAGCGGGGAAAACATGGAAAACTACTGCCTGAGAGGGCCTGTGAGAGTGGTTGTGCAAATCCAGGAGTTGGCTCCCATTGTGACATGACTTACGCAGGCAGGACTTCCAGGAATGCTAGAAAGGAAATGCTTAATCCAGGGATTTCGTCTGGCTACGCTGTCTGACAGGAGTTTGGAGCCAACCCTTGGGCTGAGGAGCAGCATTGACTACTAATTCCCAATCCATTTCCTGTGCTGACCACAGGAGAAAGTGTCCTGGGTTAACTCGGGAAGAATAATGCAGATGGGATTGGAAAAAATGCAAAAAGCCACTAAAGGCCACTTCATCCTGCTGGCTTGAAGTACGAACATGAGGGGGAAATACAGTGTTTGTCATTATTCCAGCAAGAGCATTTCAAAACTGACCTTCCATTTCCATAGCAAATATCTTCCACCATCAACTGATTTTAACTTTAATTCAATCCACCTCTCCAGAGCCAAATTATTTACTACCTGCTTTTAAAAACCTACTTAAATCACTTAAATCATGGTGTTTTTCACAATGGAACAAGGATTTCTAGTTTTAAAAACAAAACCCCAAGAAAATGGACAAGCAGTAAAGACAGCACAGGGAAATACAACATTAAAAATGGCTTCTCAGCCAGATTTTATATTATTGAGAAAGCAGACCATGGTTCTACTACTTAAAAAAAACCCTTAACACTTGTGGCAACAAGGAAAACTGGATTTCTGCCTCAAAATATCTGATATTAGGCCAGAATCAGTCTATCTCAGTATTCTCACATTGGTATAAAATCCTTTTCCAAATGATGCCAAGCACACAGCCTTGCACAGCTCAGCCCAGAGGGAATAATGTGCCTGATTAATTGGTGTTAAAAGCCTTCCCTTCCAAAAAACCTTCCCTTCCAAAAATGCCTACCACATTCATATTAGTAAAGATAGAGGTGCTGGCAGCTCTTCTCACAGACACAGGGATGGCAGAAGGTGAAGTGCATCAAAATTCCATCAAGTAAATAGAAATCATCTTTAAGAATTGACAATGACAAAGTCAGGACATCTAATCACACCAAATCTCTTCTTACCCACTGGTGGGGACTCAGTCAAAACTCCCTTAATTAATAAATTAAGAATTATTGCAGAGGATCTGCTTTTACCTGGCAATGTCCCAGTCCCAGGCTGAGCTGTCTCTTTGTGTCCTGCAGTATGGCAAGAAGAAGCTGAAGTACCTGCCTTACAACCACCAGCACGAGTACTTCTTCCTCAGTGAGTATCCATCCTCCCTCTTCCCTTCTCCTGGAATGCCACTTGTCCTTTCCAGCCCTCACCGTGTGAGCAGAGCAACTCCTCAAATCCCAACTCATCCCACCCCTCCTCAGGACCCTGTGCAGGTCCCAAAATCAGCTCAGGGATATCCAAGCACCTGGAGCACTGCCCTGTAGAGAAAGGGAATGTAAAATATTCCCAGCTGAGGCTGGGAATAACCTCCATGTGAGAGGCTCCATGGAAAAACTGCATGTTCCCAGTTCCATGGCAGCAGTCCCTCATGTCACACAGCTTCCCACCCCTCTGATGGCCAAACCATTTCCCTTTGCCTTGCAGTCTTCCCACCTCTGCTCATCCCTGTGTATTTCCAAATCCAAATCATCTCGACCATGATCAAGCGCAGGTTCTGGGCGGTGAGTGAAACATTCCCTCCATCCTTGCGGGGTCTGGTTGGAAACTGGAGCAGAGAGGGAGGCCAGGGGGCAGGCAGCAATCAACCAGTGTTCCCAACATCACCAGCAAGGACACGTTATCCAGGATGGGCTAAGTGATGGCTGGTGTTTTCTCTGTCCCCCCAGGACCTGGCCTGGGCCATCAGCTACTACCTGCGCTACTTCATCACCTACATCCCGTTCTACGGCGTCCTGGGCTCCCTGTGTCTCCTCACATTTGTCAGGTAGGGCATCAAGGGCATCCCTGCTGCTCTCCCATCCCTCCAGTGCTGTTTGAGCCTGGCCTCAGCTCTGCTGTGTCCCACTGCCTCACTTCCCTGGCAGCATCTCCAAGTTCCCACTCCTCTGGCACTCTCCTGCATGTTCCAGGATTCTCCTCTTTCCTCATTGCCTGTTCTCACACACTGCTGATCCCACTTTGGTCATGGCTGGACCCTCCTTAAGTGCCTCATCCCACCCTCATCTCTTACCACCTGCGAAATCAAGCTGGAAAACTTATCACAACCAGCCCATTATCCCCAAAATTTTTGATGAAACTTAAAGTGCAAGGAAAAAAAAAAAAGCAAAATTGCAAAATTGGATCATCTGCTCTTGCAGAAAATAAGCCTGGAACGAGGATTATTCCAGGCAATTCCTTGTCAGCATCCAGCCAAGTCTCTGCTGCTCCCTGCAAACCCCACTCTGATTACCTGATGTCCCCACATCCAGTAGAAATTGTCATGATTTTTCCTGGTTTTGCAGGTTTCTGGAGAGTCACTGGTTCGTGTGGGTCACCCAGATGAATCACATCCCAATGGAAATTGATTCTGAGAAGCACAGAGATTGGCTGAGCTCCCAGGTAACTGGGAGGGGGGAAAAACACCCCTGACTCACCCCAAAATGGGATTTACTCAAAGAGTGTGAGAGCTACCACCAACCCCAGTGTTACCAGAACCCCTAGGATAGTGTCTTGTCCATGACTTCTCCCATAAAGATGTTCTTCCCAATGCTGGGGAAAGACATGGAATTCCAAAGCTCTGCAATTACTTTGACAATCAAAAGTTTACCTGCTCCTGGAGGCAAGCTGAGAGAGGGGATGACTGTGGTGAGTGAAGCTGGATGTGACTGCAAATCCAAAAAACATTCCTGTGTGTTTTGGCCAGGCCTGTAGATCCCAGCAACACAATGAGGAAAAAAAGTTGACTCTTCATTTTGGAGCCTGCCTTTGTCCTTTTGTTCTGGAAGATGAGTGATTGAGTGCTCCCTTTCCTCTTCTCTATTCTAGAACCATATTCTTGATATTTTGGCAGTTGTCTCCCTGCAAATCCAAGTAAAATGTGTGAGGGAGGAACCCAATCAAAAATTTGGTTGAATTTTAAGAATGTTAAGAAAAAATATCTAATTTTATGATTATTAGTGGTAAGAATACCTAAGAAATATTCTCAGAATATTGCACTTCAGGCAAACTGGGCAATAACAACACGGGGATGGGGAAGCTTTGTGTCCATGCATTTTCCTCCTGTTTTCTACCTTGGTACTGCTGTCAACCCTCTGATCTCCAATGGGAGAGGCTGAGATTTAGGAATCTGGGCTCAGGCTGCTACATCACTTCACCACCAGTGAGAGTTTGATTACCTGAGCCCTGAGGGAGGATTAAAGCTCCCCTTGTTGCACGGCAGGCTCTGCACTCCCAGAGCTCAGGGAAGAGGAATTCCACCCTGATTTTGGGATGAGCCATCCCTGATCCTCACAGCTTTCTCTCTCCCTGGCAGATGGCAGCGACCTGCAACATTGAGCAGTCCTTTTTCAACGACTGGTTCACTGGGCACCTGAACTTCCAGATCGAGCACCAGTGAGTGCAGAGCCGGGATCAGGGGGGCACTGCCAGCTGGTCACAGCCCAGGGGAGGGAGCTGAGAGGTGGGGCAGGATTGTATGCCAAGGAAACAGAGACTACACAGGCATGGAAGCTGTCCCTGGAAGTGCTCAAGCCCAGGCTGGATGAGGCTTAGATCAACCTGCATTAGTGGAAGGTGACCCTGCCCATGGTGGGGCAGGAACTGAATGAGCTTTAAGATCTCTTCCCACCCAAACCATTCCATGACAGTCTGCTTCTCTTACAGCCTTCTCTTACATTTTCCTCTCTTGCTTCAAAGCTTTCACAGCCTTGATTTAGGGTTTAATTAGGAGTCATTATGCATCTACCAATTACAAAGGCTGTGGGTTCAAACCCCAAGCATCCACCTCAGAAAACTCCCCTCCCCTAAAGCACTCCAGTGTTTTATAGAGTGTGGGACTGTGTAGGATGCTGGGTACCAGATTCCAGAAAAAACATGGAAAACAGGGCCATATGGACAGTCTGTTGCCAATGGCAACAGCAAATGTAAAAGAAATGGCTTTTAGGGTGAAGCTGGCTGGTTTGGGAGCCAGCTTAGGAAATCTCCATGGAAGAGCATAGGGCAAGGTGCCCCCAAAATCATTCTTTACCTGTTCCCAGAAGTGGAAAAGCAGGTTATTGGGAATTCAGTTCAGCAGGAAACAATCATTCCCAGAGGAATGGGTGGCCATCTCTGAGGCTGTTCCCTCACTTCTGCTGCCCTCATTGCACTCGTGTCCCTTCTTGCACAAACTGCTGTCAGTGTGTCCTGAGCACAGCTTTGCTTTGAGGCATGACAGGAAAATCAGTTTTCACCACTTCCTTGAGACAGAGGAGGGTAAAGCAGGGGTGTCTCTGTGCCTCCCTTCCTTTGTTTGTGCAGCTTGAGGAGGAGGCACCAAGGATGAGCCCCTGAGGATGCAAACCCTAATGCCCATCCCTTGTCGCTTGTCTCGAGAGTTTTCTCAGCTTTGTTTGCTCTCTCTCCTCTCCAGCCTGTTTCCAACAATGCCACGGCACAACTTCTGGAAGGTGAAGCCTCTGGTGAAGTCATTATGTGCCAAGTATGGAGTCCAGTACGAGGAGAAGACTCTTGGGAAAGCGTTCGTAGACATTGTTGGGTAAGGCCCCCCTGATCCCACCTGCAGCTCATTTTTCCAGGGACATCTGATATATTCTAGCACAGAGGAAAAAAACCCTTCAGAAATTTGTTTTGCTGCTGCCAAAGTCCCAAACTCTTGACCTTTAGATGGGTACAAACCTGATCGTGGCATTTGGGGACATGGTGACTCAGCAGTGCTGGAGTTGATCTTAGAGGGCTTTTCCAATATTAATGATTTGTGATTTTTATACCACCCTGTTCTGACAGCTGGTGGCTCCTGCTGGTGGAGCTGCCAGTGGATCTCCTGCTGCAAAGTGAGATGAATCAAAGGGAAACAGGTCAGGTTTCAGCCCCTGCTGTGTCCCCTGAGAGCTCTGCCAGCAGCAACAGGCAATTCCCTACAGGCAGAGCTGGAGTCTAACAGCCCTTGTCAGCAGCCTCGGTGTTAATGCTGCTGTCTCAGTTACTCCAAGGGGAATAATTCATGGCAGGGAACATGAGAAACTCTCTGCAGTCCAGGCACCTCCTGCACAAACCACTCTGAGCACGGGCAGATTAAAGTGGGCTGGCCACAATGGGCAGCAGAGCAGGTTCCAAACCAGGTTCCAAACCTGCTTTTGTGCTCAAATCCAGTTAGGACAGGGCCATGCAGCACCCAGGCATAGTGGAGTGAAGCCTGGAGATTCCCAGGAGAACTTACAGCCCCTTCCAGTGCCCAAAAGGGCTCCAAAGGAGCTGGAGAGGGACTTTGGACACAGATCTGGAGTGAGAGGACAAGGGAATGGCTTCCCACTGACAGAGGGTGGGTTCTATGAGTGTGATCCTGTGGCTGATATTAAAATTCAGTAACAGCCTTTATTGCAGGAAAAACATGACAGAAGCAAGATCCCCAAACTTCTGCTTTTCTTCCCACAGGTCCCTAAAGAAATCTGGAGATCTGTGGCTGGATGCTTATCTCCATAAGTGATCATGAATCTTTCTGGGGAGGTGTGAGTGACCGGGAGGGATGGGGGGGCGTGGGGGGGGAATCACACTTGTGTGTTTTACTCTCAGATCTGTCTAAATCCATGGTTGGAGGGGAGTTTCCTGTCTTGTCAGCTGCTTCTGGTGCAGGCCCAGGCAACCTGTTTAATCCAGGCAGATTTAAAATGTGCTCCAGAGGGTGAAAAGCGAGGCCAGCAGTGCAAGGAACAGAAGGTTGGGAGAGGATGATGAGGAATGTTTAAAAAAGTGGCATTAACATCTGACCTTTACCTTCTTTTCACAAGATTCATTCTCATTCTGCCTAAACCACACAAACCCTGATTCACACACACAGTGAGTGTTTGCAATCCAAGGACACCCCAGGCAGCTCATGCCTCTTTCCCATGTTTGTGTGGAATAGGAATCACATCCCAGGGGACTGGCAGCTGCTGGACTGTGCTCCCAGCCCTGTCCAGCTCCCAGCTCCCTCCTTGGCCTCCTCCCCTTCTCTAATCACAGCATCCCTAAAGTTAGTGCCAGCTGTGACCCTGGTCCTGCACAGCTAACCCCTAACCACAGCAGGGTTAACACAGCAGCGTTTTTAGGATCAGCCCCTCTTCCCAGAAGATTTCTGGGTTTAAACAGCAAAATGTCTCCTTTAGGAGAGGGTCTGTTTTCTCTTTAATGAGCAGCAGGTCTGGCACAGAGAATTCCCAGCAAATCACACAAAAGACCAAAACAATCACGCAGGCAAAACGTGCTAATTGCTCCTCAGTGCTGCAGGGGAAGCACAAATGGCCTTTTCACCATCCTGCCCTGCAGAAACACAGAGTTCTGCCTGCCTGCCTCCTCCTGCCTGCCCCAGGCCAGGAGCCATGGCACTGCTCACACTTCCCTTGGGAACCAGCACAGGAGCAAAGGAGTTCTCCCTGCACACGGAGGAGCTGCTCAAACAGTCGATCCCAGCTGGGATCAGCCCTGCCCAGGCTGTGCTGTGGATGTGAGACCTTTGGAGAACCCTCTTACAACTTGTCTAAAACTCAATTTTCTGCCCAGCACCTAATCACCAAAATTCACTAATGGCTTATCAGGAGATGATATGGTTGAACAGCTTTCAGGTGCTTCTGGAACAGGTAACCTGGTAACCTAAATAAATCCAGGGGTTCAGGTTCAGCTGCAACACAACAGAAGAGGGATTTGGTTTAGGACAAAGGGCTGTGGTTCCAAAAGCAGCCTCCAGCTCCAGCATCTGCCTTGGTGCTCCCTGGAAACACCAGGAGGGAGACTCTGGTTACTCTGCACGCCTCATTACTTCCCTCAGCTCTGAAACTGGACCTTCTCTATCAAATCCCTGAATCCTAGCAGCATCCCACAGAATCAGCAAGTTGCTTCATCATGAATAGAGACGACTCTGGGACTGTGGCCAGCATTGAAAAAAAAAAAAAAAGTGTATTCCCTCCCCGCCTTCTTTGGAGAATAAAATGAGATTTTATCTTTGCTTACAGATGGGAAATTCAGCATCTTTTAACTTCAGCAAGCAGTGCTTATGGTTTGTAAATGTTTTGTTCTGGGATTTTTCCTCACCCAAGTACCACCAGGAAAGTGTTAGGGTGAAAAGCTGCATAAATAACATCCTTCTGGATGCTGTGATTTCCCAGGCAGGCATTTGGAATTTGCCTGGAATTTGGCTAACCTCATCAGGACTGCCTTAATTTGTGCATCCCTTCCTTGAATGTACCTCACTGTGCTCCAGCACAGTGCCACGAGCACAGTGGCATCAGCAGTGCAAGCTTTTAAATGTCCAGCTTATTCTTCTGACAGCCCTTGGTTTTTTTTTGTCTTATTTCCAGAGCAAATGTTTTCCTCCTTAGCCCTGTCCCCTTCTTCTCTTCTCACCTTTCTTCATTGGAAACTGTTTGGGTTGATCCTGGGGAGAGATCAGCTCTTAGGCAAATGAGCATTTTTTTTTCCCCAAAAAAACTTATTATTTTTTCAGGCAAAGCCTCTCTGGCTCATATAGTTTTTCCCTCTGCTTCCAAAAAATCCCAGCTTTCTAACCTGGAATTTGAGCTGTTTTCTACATGCCTTGATTCCTTGTTGACACCCCATCCCTGCAAGTGTTACAGGCCAGGCTGGATGAGGTTTGGAGCAACCTGGTCTAGGGAAGGTGTCCCTGTCCATGGCAGGAGGGAGGAATTGGATGATCTTTATGGTCCCTTCCAACCAAACCATTTCAGGACTTTACAAGCTCTCCACTCTTTAACTGGGGCAGGTCAAAGAGATCCCTGACAAAGAGCCCTGGAAGTCTGGATCAATCTGCTTTGTTATCATTGTTCTCCAAGTAAAATTAGGTTTATCTGGAGATATTCCAGAAGTTTCAGTAAGACTGGAAATGTAGATGGACAAACTTCCCATGAGCTTTGTCTCCAACAAGGCAGCAATGAGTGAGACACGAGCAGGTTAAAATCTGCCATCAAAATGACCAAAATACAGAATTTTCAGCACAGCTTTCTGAGGACTCTTCACTAACCAGTTTCTCTGAAACAATGAGGTGAAATCTTGCCCACTTTCTGTCTTGATAAAGGTCATTCATTTGCACTGTAATGAGACACAAACATGAAAGAAACCCTAAGCCAGAAAGAGGTGCTGGGAGCCTGCCAGTGTTTACTGAGCCCAGCTACACCACATGGCAATGGGGAGCTGGAAACACAGAGCTGGCTTCAGGACAGGGAATCAAACAACAGCCAGGGAAGGACTGGATTTGTTCTCCCCACTCACTGTGGGGGACTGGAGCAGGAGCTGGAGGACCAGGATGATCAAGGATGCCAGAGAAAAGCACAAACTGCAGCAAAGAGAAGCCTCTGGGTGTGTTTTGGGAGGAGAATGAGACATGGGAGAAGTTTGGGAAGGTCATGGCTCAGGGAGGGATGCATGAGAGAGGGAGAAAAAATACTGAGGAGTAAAAGAGGAGAAATTTGGAACCAGGTGCCCCATGATCTCCCAGCATGGCTGGATCTGCCTGGAGGGCTGTGCTGGAGACACAGGGCAGGACAGGGCAGAGCTGGGGCTCAGAGGGGGTGACAGGGACTGGTGACATCCACAGGCACCTCGGAGTGAGCTGGATCTCACACTGAGCCCCCCCTCCCACAGCTCTGGGAGCAGGGACTCGCTGCCCCCAGTTCCCAGGGAGTGGCACAGTGGGAATTAGGGGACTTTCCTTGGAGTTTTCCCTCCAAGCATGGATTTGAGGAGTCTAGATCCCAACTGCTCACTGAAATAGGGCTTGGGAGGCTCATCAGGACCCATGTCCAGGCACCATCATTCCCTGCTGCAGGGGCTGAGCTCTCTGGCTGGATTTGAGGTCTTCATTAGGGCAAAGACATCCTTTTCTGTAGTAGATGCTTTCCCAAGAAAGCCTTCCTAACAAAGCCCTAACATTTCCAATGTTAAAACAGCAATTCCTTATAGGACAGCTCCTGGGTTTTTTTAATTCTTAAAAAAAAAATTTAAAAATCCAATAACTCAAAAAGAACAATTTTTTTTCCTTGTGTATTCTACCACTCAATAAAATCATAACTATTTGTTGACCATACAAATGCTTTATGTGTTTTTTTCCAGAGTCACTGGTGCTCAGGCATTTGTTCCTCTTGGAGTGCCTCTGCCATACCAACCCACAAGCAGGCAGCATGGAGATGCCAACCAAGCAAGTCAGGACATTTCTAGGGTGGGAACGTCACCAGCCAGGTTTTGCTCTGGGATCAAAACCATGTTCAGATTCAGAACTGTAAAGAGTCAGGGTAGGATTTGAAATAAAGGGTGATTGAAGCTCCAATTTCAGATTTAGCCTTGTAACTGTTTTTTTTCTAGCAGTTCAAAATCAGATGCCAAGCCAAGAACACTGTGGGAGCAAACTAAAAAAGGACCTGGGATCAGACTTGCTTATTATGGCTTCCCTTGGTGTTCCTGGGGCTTTTTATGGAGGAGCTGTTAGCCAGTGAGTGTGGAAAGTCCTTTTTCCACTTGGTGAAATGAGTGGAATTGCTTTGATAGCATTGACTTTAGTGGCACAGATGAATTTCTTTATTAGCCTTCAAAATCTCAAGATCAGTGCTGCTCCTTCCCCTCACCCAAAGGAAAGGAGATCTTCCTGTCAAAGATTTGCCTGCCCACTCAAACTCAGCCTCCAGACTGTCTGAGGAGGCAGCTGAGAACAAAATTGTTGTGAAAACTTCATAGAAGCATTTTACAATTTTCTTCAAGTCCATCTTGTGCCCATTCATGGCTCTTCCTGGGGTGTGGTGAGTACCTTGCAGCAGCTTTTCCAACCCACAGTTCCATCTGATGCTTTGGTGGGGTTTGGGTCAACACCAGCAGTGGATTTTAGGTCAAAACTGTCTTGAGGTCAGCCCAGAGGCTTTAACAGAGCTGGTTCTGCCAAACAAACCCACTGAAACCTGTCCCATCAGGTGGAAGGGCAGGCATAGGAAACTCACAGGCAAGGTCAGGAGACAAAGTGATGGCTGGATTATCCTTATCTGTCCCCTAAAACCAACATTGGAGCTTGCCAGAGTCCACAGGAATTGCTCCATAGGCAAACTCATCCTGCCCAAAAGTAGGTGCCACGAGGTGTCACAGAACTCAAAGCAGAAAATGACCCAGTTTTTAGGGCTTTCATTTAATTCCAGAATAAACAGGTTCCCCTAATGCAAACACAGAGGGCTCTTACACAAAAATTAACTGCTACAAATCAATAGCTTCATCCATGAACAATATTGCTTTTTTAAAAAAAAATCATGTTTTACTTACTCTGCAAGAGCCCAGTGCTAGAGGCTTCAGGAAGCTTCTTCACAATATAATTTGTGTGTGGCATCAGCGTGGGGAGAAACAGCTTCATGGTGTTCAGATGTTCAGTTTTTATCCCCTCCAAGCTGGCCTTGAAAACTTCCAAGAATGGGGCAGCTACATTTCTGAGCTTCCTTCTTGCAGCAGGGTTTTTAAAATCTGCTAAAAAAACCCCCAAACCAAAGCAATTAGCCTAAATTCCTCAAATATCACATAGAAACACTTCCATACTGAGTACTCCCTACACCATCCCTCTGTCCTGGGGATTCTACAGAACAGGGCATTGTTGGAGCTGCTTTAAGGTGAATATTCCATTCACATTTCCAGCCACACACTTATTATCCATTTAGAAACCATGTTGTAAAGAGTATGAAGGGAATAATCCAGAATTCCAGGAATCATTCCTCCATAGCAGAACATAAAATTATATAAGTAAATAAAAATATAAAATAAAATTAAAGGTGCTATCTACCCCCCACAGAGGTTAGAGGGTACAAATATAAGTTTCAGTGGGGTGAATGATGATGTGTTCTAAAATATCCTGTGTCAGGGCTTTTCCACCTTCTGCCAACCACTGAGGTTTGAAGGTCAAGCCCAGGCTGCTCAGGTCAAGGGAGGCTCAGCACAAATTCAAGAAAGGAGTGGGAAAAGGCCAAGAAGAAGGATCCTCACCTGGAAGCACCACCTTTGCCTGCAGCATCCTCCTGAGCACAGTTAGGTAACTCCCCAACTTCTTGGCCAGGTGCTGCCTGTGGGGATGACAATGAGAGGATTAATCACAGTAATTGCCTGTGATTGCACCCATCCTCCTTGGAATGGGTGTGGCTGGTTCACCTGCCTAATTTAATTGGCCTCAATTAGCATGGCCTTCATTAAGCAGCAGTTGGTTTTTTTTATAAAATATAGGAGCCATATTGCATTTTCTCTGTGTCTTTTGTTCCCTTCTTGCTTACAGATACCTGATAAAACCTGGAGGTTTGGGTTCTGAGCTGAAGATGCTGTTGGTTTCTCAGCTGGAGTCAGTTCCTGGCCTGGCATTTCCAGGTAAATAATTCAGAGTTGAAATTATCACCCTTTGCAAGTCCACAAACCTTTAGGCCACGCTCACAACCCCAAATGGAACAAACCAGCACAACCTGTGCTTCACCATCACCCTGGGGAGGAGGAAATAAAAGTGCGAAATAAAAGTGTGAACAGGAGCCAAAGTGCTGCTGCCAATGCCAATTCTGTGCCTTGCTCATTCTTTTCTCCCCATCATGCTGGAGCTCACAGGGTGCTAAAACTGAACACCTGATTTGGTGAAGGTATGTGAGTGAAATGGAATCCAACAGCACTAGAGGGCAAGGAATGGTGAAGCTGTAGTGCTCCACCAGCATTCCAGCACCATGACTCCTTCCACGTCCCTGCAGAAAATCAACAGCTCCACAGTAACAGAATGTCTGGGCTTGAATGGTGCAGCAGGAGCTTCTGGGCAAGTCAGGAGCTGGATGATCTTTAGAGATCACATCCAGCCCAAACCATTTCCTGGGAACGTTTCTGTGGGCATAAAATAAAATAAAGAATTAAAAGCAAAGAGATGTTGAGCCTGCTCTGCCCCGTGATGCACAAATGAATCAAACACAAAACATAGGACAGAGATTAAGAAGCAATTCCCTTTCTGCAATGTCTCTAAATGGAGAGGAACAGTTTTTAAGGTCTCTATTGAAATATTTAGTAAATGGTTTCAGAGAAGCTCTCCTGCATATGGTGGTGTTGGGACAGGGATGAGTCCCACATGCTGCAGTAAGAGAGAGGGTTTAAGTCATTTGTGTACTTTGAATGTGTAAAGCCAGGCTTTTCAAACCAGCATGGTGAGGAGAAAGTAGCACTGCCCAACTGCTGACAACAGAAAAATGTTTTTTTGGGTTTTCCCAACTCAGTTGGTTCAGGCACTACTCAAACACAGCCTATGAGGTCTTCTCCACATACTCATTATTCCATTGTGAAATGAATCAGATTTGGTACCCAGTTTCCCTCTCCTATTAAGGACTAGTGTCTGCCAGAGCTGCCAGAATATTTTGGGGTGGTTGCAAAACTTCCCTTGCCCAAAAGCACCATGGGACCATCAGACACTGCTCCAGCTCTGCTGAGACATGATTTATCACTGCCCTCAGTTTGATAGAAAGTTGGATTGCTGCTTCCCTCCTGGCTTTGCCAGATGACACTGGTGGCCTGGCAAAGGGGAAGGTCGCCACAGGCAAGGGACAAGTCACATCTGCCTCTTTCTGATGTAGAAAGAGCAAAGGTGTCACTGAGTTGTGACCCACATAAATGTCCATTGGCGTGAAGCACCTTAAATGGACTCTAAGGTGATTAACAGAGCAGAATTAGCACAGTGAGCCAGGGGAATTAAGGGCAGGGAGCTGCCCTTGAGCCAATCCCATGGCTACATCTGCCAGAGGGAAGCCTGCAGCCCCAGAACCAGAGAGGGAGCAGAAACTGAAAGCATTAGCAGAGTTAAAATCTCAGGATGTTCTGTGTGCCCACATGGATATCCCTGGAATCTCTGTGAGCAGCACAGGACTGAGTGCTGGGGTTTGCACTGCAAAGCCTCCTGGGGAACACCTCCACCTTCAGCTTCATTCTCCAGCTCCCCTCTCTGGCACAGTCCCATGGGGAGCTGTTTTGGGACTTCTACTCCTGCACAAACAGTTTTTCCATCACAGGAGTCACTTGTCAGTAACCAGATTTGTACCAGTGATTCAGCTTTTCCTGTGCAGCTGATGTTTTCTCCTACAAGGGGAATCATTTCAAGATAGGCCAAACAAAAGCTGAGGAGTGCCTTCTCCTTCCTCAACTTTCCCTGCTGTCCCTCTGCTCCATCATTCCATCCAGTGCTATTTTATCTCCTCAGCCAGGACACCATGGGCAGCTCAGATTTATCACAGAATCCCAGAATGGTTTGGGTTGGAAGGGATCTCAAAGCTCATCTCATTCCAAACCAGGACACCTTCCACTATCCCAGGCTGCTCCAAGCCCCATCCAACCTGGCCTTGGACACTTACAGGGATCCAGGGGCAGCTGCAGCTTCTCTGGGCACTCTGTGCCAGGGCCTGCCCACCCTCACAGGGAGGGATTTCTATCCAGTATCTCATCCAAATCTCCCCTCCTTCATCTTAAGACCATTCCAAAGCCATTTTTCCCTTCTTCCCCTCACACCCAGCCCCACAACTAGTCTGAATCTCATTTTCTCTACGTTCCCTTTCCTTCCTAATCCACTCCCAAAGGAGCTGAAACATTCTCTGGAAGTTACATAAACCAGCACAAAGTCCAGCTGCCTTCTCAGCTTGGCTAAAGCCAACCTTACAACTCATTCATCCCAATGACCCTTGCACAAACATGGGAATATTGACATGACAAACAGCAAATCTGACCTCTTGGCTGCCAGCACTGGTGGCACCACAGGGATTTGCTCCTATTAGGAACGGGTTACCTTGGCAGGGCTGGCCAGCCCCAGCCCTGATTGCCACGTGCACACTGAGAGTTGTGCCAGGACATCTGACTTTTTCCTGGCAGGGCCACGCTGCCTGAATGTCCAGAACAACTGGAATTTCCCCATGGCTGGCCCAGTTCTGCAGGCATTCTCACTGCTTTGATGGATTCATCCTACAGGAAGGCTGGGAAAGCTTGGGAAATCCTGACTTTTCTGAGGCCAGTTGTTTATCTTCTCTCTTTTCTTTGATTTCTGAAGAAAATAATAATAATTTTAAAAAAACCAACTTTCATTTGTTGGTTCCTGGGAACAGGAACCATTCATCTCTGTGGGTATGTGAGGACAGCCTGACCAGCTGTGCAAAGACAGCCTGATTTACAACCCTGAGCAAACCTGGAGTAATTCCACAGGCAGGGAAAGGACACAGCCAGCACACACAGTGAACTGCCAGGAGCAACCAAATCTCTCTGCTCTAAATCCCAGTTTCTCAAATAGTAATATCCAAATGCTTAAAAACACCTAACTGTGCACAACACTAACCTCCAGCATCATCCAAATATCCATTTTCTCTCCCAAACTTGAGGGAAACAGAGATAAAAACAAAATCAAACAAGTCAAATACATCTATAAAAGATTTTTGGACTCCCATCCCTTTGAAGCTTTTTATTTTGGGCCAGGACAGGCTGGAAGACCCTTTGTGGGGGCAAATAAATACAAGGAAGATTGCAGGAGGTACCGGAGTACCCAGAGACTCTGCTCAAACTCCGGTTTATTTATGAGGGAAAAAACAGCAGGAAAGTTCAGGTGGAAAAGGCTGGGAATAGGGGACATGATAGCTTCTCATACATTAAAAGTTTAGGAGCCAATGTCACAGGGAAGTTTCTGACAACAATCCCTGCTGGCATTACACTGAAAGACCCAGACACAGAAAACATTCCCAGTCTCTCAGCTGACCATCCTTTATAGAAATCCAATTTCTTCCTCTCCTTTCCACTCTCCAGCTGCCCAATTCCCTTTCCCAGCAGCGCAGGGAAGCTGCAGGAATTTTTCTCTGTCAAAATGCTGCAGGGAGGGTCAGGAGCAGGTGGGACCTGGAGATGCTCCATTCTCCAAAGGGAAGGCAGGGAGGGAATGAGGGAGAGATGGAGGGAGGACAGTCCCTGCCTGGGCTGCTTGTGCCCTCTCGTGGCTGCCTGACTGTGCTGCATAACCTGATTCTTGTATGGCTTAAGTGAAAATGAAATTAAACCCCTTTCTGTACAGAGCTCTCCCACAGTCATCTCCCAGAGGGGATGAGGAGATCTTCCATGTTCATGGAAGTGGTGCAAGTGGTTTTAGTGAAACCAGAGCAACCCAAAACCTCTGCCTGCTGAGAGGGGAAGGGGGAGACTGATCAGGAAAGAGGAAGGAAGGAGATCCTCCAATTACCCAGCACCCATGCAGTGCTTCAAGCCAGCAAATTAAAGGAGACACAACCGAGCAGGAGAAGCCTCAGCTTCCCTCAGGAAGAACAGGTACTTGCTCTGATGAATAAAAGCATCCCAAACCCCATCCTGTAGGATTTCCCCTTGCACCCCAACCCTCCAACTCCAACCAGGCTTGTAGAGGTTAATAGCAAATGTTTATTTTCCTTTATGAAAGAGCAGGGTGCAACCATCCTGCTGCTAACAGAGTGACTTCGTTTTCCTTCACAAATTTCACAAATTGTGCTCTCTGCTTTGTTTCAAATGCAAGACAACCTCAGACAAGGCGTTGCTCCAGTTCCTTCTGTCTCAAAGTGCTTTTCAATGTGACACTGAGGGGGAAAAAATATCCCACAAACCAAAACATCTCCTACCCAGAGAGATCATCTCATTCCCAATGCTGCACCATTTGTGCAGTGGAGCAGCTCATGGCACAGGAAGACATGGAGAGATGAACAGGACAGGGGGAAGAGATGCAGGGAGGAGTCCCAGGGGTGGAATTCACCTGAGCTGCAATCCACAGCTGGGGAAACCAAAGCTGTGTTATTGCTCTATCCCCTAGACAAAATCCAGCAGCTCAGTGGAAGAAAATTGAGTTCCTGCTGTAATATCCTTCAGGAGAGGATGGAGTTATGGAGCTGAGGATGGGCACCAGCTTGCTGAGGGTGGCAGAGGGACAGGGTGACAACCCTGTCAGAAGTGAAAATCCCAGAGTGAGTGATGGCTGAGCTGATTCACTGAGTCACTGAAAAAAGGCTAAAATAGCTACAAAATACTGTCATGGCTTTAATAAACCTGGGTCTGAGCTCAGGATGTGTCTGGCCTGTGCACTCCTACAGCTCCAATGACATCCCTCCCTCCCAGCACATTTTGGGGCAGGCAGGAACCTCAGCCAAATCCCCCATGTGCACACAAAGGTCTCATTCCTTCACCAGGGAATGGCAGCCCAGGAAAAGTTGTGATTCCCAGTGGACAGGCATCTCCAGGTCTGATGTAACACTGGGAAAGAACGTCTGGGCTTTGGGACTGCCCAGCTTGGGCAGGCTCCTCCTGGAGACACAAAGAACCCAGCCTGGGAACATGGGTTCTGCTGAAGAGTGGGAACAGGACTGCCCAAAGCTCCCCCAAGAACAGGAACAGCTCCAAGGCTTGTTTGTGGGTGAGGTTTGTGCTCAGGAGCATCATGAGGGACTTCACACCAGGGACTTCACAGGGTCCTGCATCTGCCTCTGACAACTGCAGCAGATTCCCTAGTCCAGGGGGAAAATCCTGCAGCCAGCTGGGAGTTAGGGAATTTCCCTGTTCCCTTTCTTCTGCTGGAGGCCCCAGGTGCACAGCTCCAGCCATTCTCCAGCCTGCACAACCCAGAGCCAAACATCCAGCTAAAAACAGGAACAAATCCCTCTTTGTGACTCCGCTGGCAGCAAGCTCCTCTTGTAGGCTCCTTGAAAAGGAACAAGGAAGTACTTGCAAACAAACTGTTCAAGATTATTGTGCTCTGCTGGCATTTTCAGGGCTGCTGTGGTCAGCAGGACCTCGGGTACAGCACCCTCCATCCCAAAAAAACGAGTGGAACAGACAGCCAGCATCTGTCCTGACAGACTGGCTCACCAGGAGGGTCCAGAATTCCCACCCTGCACAGGCCTGGCCTCAGATTATGCCAGAGCAGGCTGCATATCAATAAAAATGTTTAAAAAAAATGGATATATACTGATATAGGAGACTCCAGAGTCCATGGATGGCCATCCTGGAGCAGCCAGGGCCAGCCCAGCTCCAGGGGCATCGTGGCAGCTGCATTCCAGTCACACTTGGATGGGTGGAACTTGTGCCTCTTGCTCCTTGCTCCAGGCAGAGGGAAGGTGGGAGGGAGCAGGGCAGGCACTGCACTCCAAGCCCTTCCTCCAGGAGCAGTTTCCTTCCACGCTCAGGGCTCTGCTCACATCTCACTGGGATAAAATCCAAGTTTGGCCAGAGACATCTCCCTCCGGAGCCGCATGACCTCCCAGAACATCAGCTCCACTGCAAGGCACAACGGGGGCACAGCAGGGGAAAAAAACACCAAAAAATCAGTCAGGAGGGCACAGCTGGCCACCAGCTCCTGCTCTGCTGCACTCCCAGCATTCCCAAAGGGGAGGGAAGCAGGACAGGCCCATCAGGTCACCCCTTACTCTCCATCCCAGAGCAAAACTCCCAGGAAGTTGATAAGCAAGGAAGAGATGCTCCACTCCTCCCCTCATGCCCTTCTGTCATTTATCTGCTTCTCAAAGGCAGCCCTAGCTGGCCCCACTCATGTCACTCCAAACAGCTCCTCCCAATTCCTCCCAGCTGCCTCCACAGAAAGCATCCCACTGGAGCCAGCTCTTACCATCCTGCCTCACCAGGCCTTGCTGGATGTAGCGGATGTAGGTGAAGAAGTTGCACACTGCTGTGATCTGAGAGACAGAGGGAAAGAGAGGGAAAAAAAGGAACAAAGATTTGAGACATTACTTGGGTGTGAGTGACGAAAATAAGTCAAACTTGTGCAGAAAAAAGCAACTTTTTGTGGGATCAGCTCTTCAAAAATGCAGCTCAGGAAAGAATTAACTTCTAAAATCCTCCACTGAGCAAGAGCCCCAACAGCAACATTAACAAACAATCTACCTTCTCCCTCCCTTCCACAGAAAGGACAGTTTGTTCCCACAGCCAGGCACAGATCTGGCTGGAACAGCAACAGCCTCTAAAGAGCGGAAAATGGTTGTGTTTTACAAAGGGGAATTAAATAATAACAATAAAGCCAAACAATCAAAGCTCTGTACTGAATGAAATCACGGCAAGTGAACACACTGAAGGTTATCTGAAAGCAGAAGGAAGAGCTGGATCTGCCCCCTAATCATCAACTAAGAGGCACCTCAACCTCAGCAACGACCTCAAATCCCACAGTTTTAGGGCTGACCCTCAAGAACCCATCCACTGCAGGGCATGGAATAAT
>VZTT01031042.1:15395-50425 GCA_013400855.1 Buphagus erythrorhynchus | reverse complement strand
CAATCTTTACAGGATCCAGTCACAGCCCCAAAAAACAATAGGATATGGGGGCTCCAGCTCTGATCCTGGTGGTCCAAATTAACTAAAGAAGGAAGAGATAGGACAACCTGGGTCAGCTACAGCAAAGCTTATGCTCTAGCATTACTCTTGTTATGAAGAATTTTCCAGAGTGCCAACAAAACTAGTTTGGGAACCAGCATCTGGCCTGAGGTCCTGACTCCAAAACTCACCTTATTTAAATATCCTGACTGTTCACCATCCTGCATTAGACCCTGATTATCATCATGGGGCTGTTTGTGCTGTGGCACACAGTGCAACAAGGAGCAGAGGTTGCAAAACAACTTGCGGGAAAAAGAGAGCCAGAGCTAAAATTGCAAGGGGAGCACTGAGAAGAGGAAGATGGATGAAAGTCCGGATTGTCCCTGCCTAGATTTTCCTGCCTGGTTTTAATTTTTCAAGAATAAATATTTTTAATCATTATGATGGCTCCAATTCCACAGCAGAATGCCAGTTCACCCTTGTGTATTTCTTCTCCCTTTGCATTTTTCATTTTTCTCAATGCAACTCAGCAGGACAGTGACCCACAGGGCCAAATTTAGTCCCACAAGCGAAGTTCCACTGACCACAGTAGGGCTAGTGCACAAAGCACTGGCTGTGGTGCTCCAGTGGTATTTAGTACTAATTTTGGTAAAAGTGGGGGAAGTAAACAAAAATGTACCAGTCCCTGCTCCAGGAATATGTGGTCATACTTTGACAAAGTTTCTGGAAAATACGAGTATGGTGTCTTGTCTTCAAGACAGTTTAAAGGCAGGTTTTAGAGAAATCTGCATACAAAAGGTTACACTGAAGCTGACATAAATGTGGCTTATGTTAATTTAGCTTGCTTTGATGGGAGGAAGGCACAAAGATGGTACAGAAATATATAAATAGATGTAACTAGATTTAACTGAGATTTCATTTGCATGGTTTGTAGTGCTTTAGCTAGATCAGCTCATGATCATCAATTTTGTGTATGGCCAAACAAAGCTTCATAACTTCTTTTCCCAGCAGTTCAAATGCCTTCCTCCAGGTGCTCAGTCATTGCTGGCACAGGTAGGAGCTAGTTTTAAATTCACTTTCCTTTAAATCTGCTTAAGCTGTGCCATCTGACTTTTGCACAGCTTCATCAGAGGTGTGAGCATATATTTCATCCCACCAGGGGATGCAAAACCTGCCCTAGGGTTGATCAAGACCAGTCTCTCACATATAATGTTCCATGCATTCTCCTCTGATAGAATGTGAAAGCCCTCAAGAGCTGGAGCAGCTAAAACCTCACCTGGAGACTTTGGAGTGTTGTAGAAGTTGTTTTGGTGGTGTTTTCTTCAGGAAATTTTATTTTTTGCCGTATCTTTTGGCTAGCTTTTTGTAGCAGGAGACATAAACCTGACGCGATTTTAAGGAGTTTTTCAAGCTTGCTCACTCTCTGCCTCAGCTATACTGGGATTGAGAAGTCTGGTTTTACTAGGAGAGGTCCCTGACTCCCTAGGGTCAATGCTTTCCTCAGCTCTGAAGTGGAAATAAACTGAGAACCTTAACAAACATGTTTTCTTCAAAGTGTTCCTTTGCCATTTGAGGTAGAGAGATATTAAATAATTCAATCTACACTCAGGAAAACTACTTCCACAATTAGTCGTATTTCATTTGCCAGGTATCAGAAGATCTCCACACTAAGTTGCAGAGCACTTCAGGAAAACCAGAACAGTCAAATCTGTCATGTGCAGTGACACAGGCATTATTTCCCTATCTTTTTCACCCATATTTAAATTTCTGAATTTCCTTTACATCTGATAAGGATATACAAGCCAGGGTGCAAATTTTTCACTTTTCCTCTTCCATCATAAAAAAAAAAGATTGACATTGTTCTTTCAGCATAAAAGAACACAGTTATATCCTGTTACTCAGACACCTCCAGGGACAGGCTTATAAAATCCTAGGGTTGAAACAAAAATACCTAAATTTTAAATAGTGTTTTGTCTGCCTTACAAATTCAGATCTGCCACTAGAGATAACTAGAGGTTCACATAAAGTATTTCATCAATTTTTCTCATTTCTCCTCCAGTTGAACTCCGCTTGACAGTAATATGGTCACTTACTTGTTATCTTGGAAGTACCAGTGAAGCCAAGGGACTGTCCTTATGTGGTAGAAAAAGCCTTAAAGACTGCAGTTCTGATGTAGTCCTTTTGTCTCTTTCTGCTGTTTTCTGCATGCTTCTATCACCTGCCTTCTGGAGCTGTTTAAGACCATTTTAGAGAATAATTTAAGAATAGGTTTAATCATTTTAAAGAAGGTCTTAAGAATAATTTAGGTTTTTATTATAAGAAAAATTTAGGAGTATTTTAAGAATTTTAGTGTTAATCAGCAATGTGGATACACCCAGGTTGAAGGCAAGACAGGACAAAGTATGAGGATATCTTTGAGAAAGGGAACACTGAAACCTATTTACCATGTTATCACATTATGGGATTTTTATCAGACAAAGTGTGAAAGTGGCTGTTGGTGGGGGAGCTGTGATGAAAAGACATGCTATATTCTTATTTAAAATTCAAACAAAAACACAGCATTTTTGCCCACCAGACTTGGGCGTATGGTGCCTCTCATACCAGCCTCCTTCTCCTTGGAAACACCGTGAAGCTTCTAGAAACAATTTGTCATTCTTCTTGCCCAGGGGCAAGCTGAGGACCAGGACAGTGAGGCTCAAGGATGCATGGCCTGGATGCTGGAGCAAGGGCATCTTGCACTTTCCATGGGGCCAGGGTGGTTTTCCCCTGCTCTAAGAAGGGGCCCTGCCCTGGAGAGGTGCCAGTCCAGCCTGGGCAGGCAGAGGTGATGAGGCAGTGCCCAGTCTGAGTCAGAGGCATCTGCCACTGCCCAGTCACAGCTGTGCCCTGTCAGCCCTGTGCACGCCTGAGTCACTTCCAGCAGCCTTTGGGAAGTGGGGAGCATTTGGGAAGCAGCTTCAGCTGGAAAATAAAAAATAATAAATCGAAAAGAAAAAAAAGCAAAATGTTGTGAAAAGTTGACATCCAAGACTTCATCTTTTAAATACAAGGCTTGCTCTTCTTCATGTTCTGCTCTTGTGGTTTTTCTTTAAAATGTTGCTTTCTTGAAAATGTTTCAACATTTTCTTGAAAATGTTGAAAATTAACCGCTGGGTAATTAGAACGCCCTTCTGCCTCCCCCCATTAAATATTTGGTCCCAAACAGATGGGTGTTTTTCTTACTTTTTCACTAAGAGCAAACCTCAAATATTTTCATTTCCAGTGTATCTGAAAATACACTATTGCTGCCAAGGTTTTAGTCTGGCTTCACAAACTGAACTATAAATCATCCATGCATATGCATGCAGTGCTTAGAGCCACTCGTGCTTTCCAGAAGAGATTTGGCCACCTGGGGAAAACCACAGGTCCCAGAAGCATCCCAGACAGGTGATTTGAAGGCAGCAGGGAGGAAGAAGGTGAGACAGCAGTAAGACAGCCAGCTCCAGGCTGCTGTGATGGAGTTCCAGACTAGATGGGAGATGGAGTCCTGCAGAGGCTCATCGAGATGACTGAGGGGAGGAGGAGAGTAGAGAGGGAGATAAAAGAAAGATCTTGTCCTAAGAGCATTGATGGACAGCACACCACGAGCACCCCAGTGCCCTGCAAACAGCATGAGGGGCCTGAAGTCACCTGCAGCCACATGCAAGACCTCATCAAATCTGGCTTCCCAGCTGCTCTGCTTATCAGCAGCTGATGTAGGTGTGGGTGTATCTGCCTGCTGAAGAGCAGATGTTCATCTAATCCCTCCTCTGGAGGAGAGCTATGTCTGTCAGGTCCCTTACCAGGGATCTCTCTGGCTGCTGAGGGAAGGCAGAGGTTACCCTGATCAAATGTGCCACCTATAGCTAACCACAGCCAACGCATGCAGCCCGCACCCTGCTTCCCTCTGCAGTCACTGCAGGAACAATGCACCTGGAGATCGTGCCAAATCTGCTGCTCCTAATGCAAAAACCAGACAAATCTCTACAGCTTTACTTACAGATCTAAAAAACCCAATAATATCTATAATTATGCAGTCGAACTCAGATGCACACCCTTAACCTGGATAGAGAAGCACAGTGCTGCTGCTGAAGGGCATGAACAGGGTGGGCTGCTGCCAAGCAGGATGGCTACCAAAGCTAACATCCCAATAATCATTCTGGATCCTAGGGTGCCTCCCACAACGTGCATGTGCTCTAGGGAACTGTGTTATACCTGAAGTCACAAAATCATAGTATGGTTTGAGGTGAAAAGACCATCTAGTTCCAACTCCCCTGCCATGGACAGGGACACCTCCCAGTAGACCAACACAGCCTCATCCAGCCTGACCTTGAACACTGCCAGGGATTGGGCATCCACAGCTTCTCTGGTCAACCTGTTTCAGTGCCTCAACATCCCCATAGTGAAGAATTTCTTCCTAATATCTAAGTCAGCCAGACTTTGCCTGCAGCAACAGTTTGTATCTTTAGCTGGAACAAGAGACATTGCTGGGAAAAGCAACAATGGGGTAGATGAAGCTGAGATACTTGATGTCTCAATCATAGAAGAAAACCTGAAAGGGAAGGACTCGCTGAAGCTCCTCTACCAGAAGACAAGCTCTCCAAGCATCTTGGTTCTTCTTTCTGTGTCATGTCTGGTCTTCAAAAACCTCTTTCTGCAAACCTCACTTTGCTCACATCAACCACTGAGTGCTACTGACAATTTTATACACCATTGGTGGCAGCATCTTGCATAGGGCTCAGCAGAAGTTGGCCTTTTTGGTGGTGTGGGAAATTCCAAAGTAGGGGAGAATTGCATTTTGTTTCAGGAAAAGAAGAGGTAGTTTGTGACAAAAAGGAACAAAACACTACTCTGAAATAATGCAGGTTTCAATTTTGGTTGAGATAGGAAAGCACATTTCGATTTGGATTTGGATTTGGGTTTGGGTTTAGGTTTGGCTTTCAGAGATGAACAGGGAGTTTGGTGATGCAGGGTCCCGACCCCAGTTAGGGCAGAGTTACACAAGAACTGACACGAAGCTCGGGAGAAGTTCACAAAGTCTGCTTGCTGCATTTCACACAGCCATGACTACACAGGGCTTTGGCTGCTCCTTCCAAGACAGACAGACTGCTGCAGAGCTCCAGGACCAAGTTCTTTGCATTACCCACATCCTTTGTGCTTGGCTGCCTCTTGCCCAGTGAAGAATCAGCCTCAGCAGCCACACCAGGTGGTTTTCCAAATGCATGCTTGATTCCACTGCACTGCACAGCCTCGCAAGTGCCTGCTGCAAGATCAGGACTGAAGGTTTGCTCTTTGCATCTCAGCTCAGCTGCTGGAGAACAGGTACTGGCATGTACAAAAGTAGCTCTGGTCACTTGGGTGGGGGCTAAAATACACAGGGAAATTCAAGAGATTTGTCTCTGAGCCTTAAAGCCTTTGCAGGGGAACTTGGAAGCCTTGTGCTCCCTGGCACTGAGATGCCATGGGCCTGCTTCTTTGGACTGGGAGGGGATAGGTGGGATCACATCCCAGTTTTGAAGAAGGAAATGTGTTTATTAATTCTCTGTCCTGAGTGGATTCTTCGTGTTAACCATGATTAACTAGCCTGAATTTCCTTATCATCTACAAATGTATTTAAAGCCTGTTTTAAGCAAGGAATAATTTGAAAAGGGAAAGGGTCCAAGGAGACCATTTTTCTAGATTATTTCACCTTTATGCAGGCCTGGAGACTGATGCTAACAGGTCCTAATTGCATTACTGCCTTCAGCTTCTTGCCTTTTGGTTTTCTGCCCTATAATTTGTGGGAAGGAGCTGGCCACAATTTCCAGGTCACAAACTTGATTTTCCTTGAAAGACACAACAGTAGTTGTTTAATGTGGTTTGAGCATAATATCAGTAAAGAAGAAGAATATGTCTCTGCCAGGTGAATTGAACAGGACAGGTGGCCTGAGTGACTGGAGCAATCTCAGCATAAGCATACTGCAATCTAGGAGCTGGGGAGGAGTTTTGGGAAGAGCATGCCAGCCCTTGTTGCATAAAGTATTGTTTACCTTCACTGCACTTACCACAAGATCTTGCCAAAGGACAGATGGCTGGAGATGTTATGAAATGGCTCAGGAGCTGGAATATTAAGATTCTGTCTCGGTTCACCAACGCTTGACACACAGAGCCCCTGATGTTACCCCCTGCTGGAGAATCTGGGCTACAGCTGACTTTCTGCTAAAGAGCCCCTTATCTGGGTGAACTTGCTGCTGCTGGCCACCTGCTTGCACCTGCTTGCTCATACTCAGGTGCTGAAATATGTGTGTACAAGCAACACGGCATGGCAGATGGGAATAGTGAGATGTCTTCTGCAAAGTGGTAAAGCACTTTGAGATGCCTCTTGCAACAACAGTGAATCTTCAATATAAACAAACGAGCAAAATGCTAGACAAAAAGATGTGGGAACATGAGACCAAGCCAGGTCTAGCAAGATCTTAAGAATTTCTGGGCTCAGACTGAATGTTTCAGCCAATGGTATTTCAGCCCATACCTTTGAAAGGAACAGCTGTGCTCACAGGGGTAGCCAAATGAAAGGATTTCTCTGAAAAGCCTGTTGAGAGGAAAGCATGCTCTGACTCTGTCTGCCAGGAGATGGATTTCACCTGGTGGCACAGACCAAATGCAGTCCAGGGCTGTCTGAACTGCAGTCACTGCAGGACCAGCTCGAGAAGTCCTTGCTGCTGCAGTTGTTCTGGGGGAGCTAGGGGAAGATACTTGAAGAGATGCACCACGCCTGGGCTGTGCCTCTAGCCTGTGAGAAGGCATGGCACACCAGGAGGAAGTGCTGGGGTCTGGGGAAGTAGTGACTAAAGCAGGACAGGAATATTCTCGGTTGTGGTCAATTGCTTCTGGTGCAAGCTATTAATTGCCTCATTGTTAACGTAAACAGTACTCTGAATGTACTATGTTTTGGGGTTGTTTTATCAAACGTGATTTATTTTGCTTTGACTCATCAGACAAAGAGTGTTGGGAAACTGGCTGTGTTCTGGAAATGTCCTTGCACAAGGAAATTCCTCCAACTCTGTCTTCTGTAGAAAACATAATTTTAATCACGAAAAGCTTTGTTTTCCCCAGTCAGTTCTATTTTCCCAAAGTCTGACTGAGCCACCCCCTCATGGAGCTACTTCCCGACCACCATTTGAGATGCCATCAGGTTATCAACCCAATAAAGCTTCAGGCCATTCTCCCTTGCAATCTTTTGCTTCTCCCTTGCAATTTTTTTGGTTTTTTTTAAAGAATTTATGGTCCTTACCACCCTGCATCCCACACTTCTTTTCTCTGACTCCAAATTTAACCCAAAGAAGAGCCCCAGCCTTTGGTTCTCTCCAGAAGTTGATGGCCACCAGGGGCAAAGAGAACATATACATACTATATAAATGCAATCTGTATATAATCTTCTCCAAAACTCACAGGAAATGAGTGGTCAGTGGTGAGCAGAGCGGTTTCTTTTTTCTTCTTTTATTGTTTCATCTGGTTTTCTAGCATCACCCTCTTCACAGGCTGCAGTGCAGAGTGGCAATTTTGGGAGCCAAGTAATTCAGATGGGTGGCAGCAGAGGGGCAGCAGAACAGCAGCGAGGTGTGCTCAGATTCCTGTACCTCCATGGCAGTGGCAGCACTTCAGGTCTGCAGTGTCAAGAGATCTGTGCCAGAGATTGCCTCATCCAAACCTCTGTCAGAACACAGAGCAGCTGCCACCCTGAGAAAAAGCAGGGACAGAGCAGCCAACAAATTTGTCCTGGTGATAGGCAAATGCCATACTGTGACTTGCCTCATGTTGAGGCACACTGTCTCTCTGGACACAAGAGGCTGCTTGTAAATCAGGTTTTAGTCTTCATGAGAGCTGCAGCATGTCCATTCAAGGGAGCAGGTAGCAATTCACAAAAGCAGAGGAGGGATCATCATACAGCCAGTGGAGAGGGAGATACAGAGGTGCTTCATACATTGACCCGGCTACAGCCCTTCATTCTTCAGTCCTGCTTTGTTTGGCATGCACATGAAAAGGCTGCCTCAGCTGAGTTCCACACTGAGGGGAGCATGCAAGGGCTCCCAGCCTGACCAGGGCAGTCCATTGGGAGTGGTGGAGGCACACAGGATGCTACCCAGCTGGGTCTGGGTGCCAAGGAGCTATCCAGGATCAGGCTAGGGAGTAGCTGATGCCAGTGAGTACAAGAGGGGTGAATAAGGCAAACTCAAGCTCTCTGATATTCTGCAAAGTATAACGGATGTGATGAAGGGAAAGGAAAACAAAACTGGTAAGAAAATGCTGAGAAGACAGCAGTGACATATATAGTTCTGTGATGGTTGATGAAAAACTCAACATGAGCCAACAGTGTGTACTAACAGCCCAGAAAGTCAAACGAATTCTGGGTTACATCAAAAGAAGTGTGGCCAGTAGGTCAGGAAAGGTGATTCTGTCCCTCTACTCTGCTCTTGTGAGGCCCCACCTGGAGTGCTGAGTACAGTTCTGGTGTCCCTGACAAAAGAAGGACATGGAAGGGTTGGAGCAAGTCCAGATGAGGCCACAAAATTGATAAGGGGACTGGAGCACCTCCCTTATGAAGGCAGGCTGAGAGCATTGGGGCTGTTCAGCCTGGAGAAGAGAAGGTTGCATGGAGACCTCATGGCAACCTTCCAGTATCTGGAAGGGGCCTACAGGGAAGACAAAGAGGGACTCTTCATCAGGAATTGCAGTGATAGGACGGGGACAAATGAAAGAGGGGAAATGGGGACAAATTGAAAGAGGGGAAATTTAAATTAGATATTAGAAAGAAATTTTTTCTCTGAGAGAAAAAATCCTGGGCACAGGTTGCCCAGGAAGGTTGTGGATGCCTCAACCCTGACAGTGTTCAAAGACAGGCTGGATGGGGCACTGAGCAACCTGGTCTAGTGGGAGGTGTCCCTGCCTGAGGCAGGCGGGTTGGGACCAGATGATCTTTAAGGTCCCTTCCAACCCCTTATCATTCTCTGATTCCATGTCTGCTTCCTTACACTACACCCAGCCTTTCACTTTGTGCAAACATGGCTCAGTGGGTAGGATTTCCTCTTTTTCTCTTCTTCCTCCCTTTGGCTAAAGCCTTGCAAGTCTCTGGGACTTCATCATCAGAATGGCTTCATAAGTGGGAATGGTCTGACATGAGTGAGCCCATTTAATAGTCAATAAAAACAGATTGTGCCTGCACTGCCAGGGACAAGGACAGACTATGACAAAGCTGGGCTCCTTGCAGTGACACTGCTCATCCATCTCTCCAGAAAACACACCTCCCTCTGCCTGCACACACAGATGCTGAGGCTTCCTGACATCATCTCTCCCCAGGCCACATCCCAAGCCTGCAGTCAGGAGCCTCAGGAACAGGGCAGCACCCTCTTGTACATACTAGTCACATTAATGGCTGTCGGCACAGTTTCCATCTGTTTCCGCATCATTCCTGCAGCAATGGACCTAGCAGGAACACTGGAAATCCCACCTGAAATGTGGTACACAAATTCTTTAGACATATGGGTTATAATCCTCTTGGGGACAAAAAAAAAGAAAAAAAATAAAGGGTGATATAACTTAAATACACCAGTAGAGTGGAATTCTGTAGAAAAATACAACCCTATTTTTCATGTGGTCTTTGAGCCATAAAAATGAACTTTATCACATGAGGTTATTTCTCCCAAAATTGTGATGTGCTCCTTTGTCTTAATAATCATCTTTGTTTTTGCCTATAAGAACCCATGAGGGAAGAGAGTCAGCTGCTTTACACACATTTTACTTAGCAGACTCCTTATTCAGCTCTAAGATTGCTATTTAAATATAGTGAAGTGGCTGGTGAGACCTCTCAAGGACAGCCCCATTTTCCAGTATATCATCCGGAGAATATGTGTACATCTGCACACCGAGATGGGGAGGGGTCAACATTTTGCTGGCAGCAGAAACCTGCAGGTATGTTCTGCTTTGGCAAGAAAAATAAGAAGTGGTTTTTCTTGGTTTCGACTGCCAAGAAACTCAACTACTAAGAAACAAAGTGATGCTCTTTTTCATGGCCAAATAATGGAGCATTTATGTTCTCTATGGAGCAGATGGGAGAGTGGTATGCCACATCACTGCTGCCTTGCAAAGAGAAGTGGGCTGGTGTTCAGGGCCTGTCAGGAGTGCTGCTATTAAGAAAAATCAGAATTACATGTCAGACACAGAGATCAATGCAAGCTCTTTGCTTGCAAGAAAGGCATTTAAACTCCCACTCTCATTAAACACTGTAGAAACAAATTGACAATTTCTCCACCCAAAAAAATCCCAGAAAGCTCTTGTTTTCTGTTTCATCACAGCTAATTATTACCAAAAAGACTATTTCTTATCATCTTGCAGAATTTCTTACTCCTCCCATCCCTGCATGAACTACCAGGAAAACCATGGCCAAACCCTGCCTGGCTGCAAGCAGGGAGCAGTGCTCTTCTTTGCACCATCCCGCCAAATTAAGGGGCTGGATTTCTCCTTGCCCTAGAGGAGAATAGAGAACACCCAGAGCTGCAATCCTGCTGGCACAAAGCCTGTTGCAGGAAACCACAGGCAGGATACCTCCACTTCCACATAAACCTCTTTGGCCAAGGTTGCTCCTGCCTGTGCTCTGTTGGACAGGTGCTGCCCAGCTGCCAGCACCACATCCTTTCTGACCAGCCTTAGCACAATAAAACTGCAAATATGCTCATGGTAGACTGAATCCCCTGATCCAGATCATCAATAAAGACATTGAACAGAACTGGGTCCAACACAGATCCTTGGGGAACACCACTAGTGACTGGATGTGGCACCATTCACCATGACTCTCAGGGCCTGGCCATCCAGTCAGTTCTTAACCCAGCAAAAAGGGTGCTCCTGTCCAAGCCATGGGCTGCCAGCTTAGTATGGAAATTTGAACTCAAATGTGTGTTTCAGGATGGGTTCCAGGCTCTTAATTTAGGATGTTTCTGCTTCCCTTTGACCTGTGCCACCAGGTGAAATCCATCTCCTGGCAGAGAGAGTCAGTGCATGCTTTCCTCTCAATAGGCTTTTCAGAGAAAAAATCCTTTCCTTTGGCTACCCCTGGGAGCACAGCTGTTCCTTTCAAAGGTTTGGGCTGAAATACTGCTGGCTGAAATATTCAGATTGTGGTTATCACAGGGCTGATGGCCAGGACTGAGAGGCAGAGCTCAGGGGAAACAGGAGGCCACCAAGGTTCTGGGCTGACTGTGAGTGTTGTACCTGCCTTGTGAAACTCATGGGGCACAAGTGGAAGCCTTGGTCTCAGAAAATGATCCCAACTCAACAGAAGGTTTTCCTTTAAAAATAGGGTAAGAGATTCCTTATCTGATGAGCTGGGCTTTTTGAGACTTTGCAAAACTGAATTGGACAAGCGAATTCCTACTGACTTTTCACTTTACCTTGACCTTTTGCTTTATCCATGTCCTGGAAGAGTTACCATATGCAAATTTCCTCTAAGGCAGACAAAAAGTTCATCCACCAGCACAGACCACGCTGTCCAGAGTACATTTGTGCTTTGGACCTGCCAGTCATGACTTCCAGGATTTTCCTGACCATCTCCTATGTGTGACTCCGAGGCTGTGCTCAAAGACAGATACCAGTCATAGTTAGAGAAGGAGAAATGTTATTTATTGTGTTTTAATTTCCTTAAATTAAATGATTTCTCCATAAACCTATTTGAAAAACTAAAGCCTCTTCCTGCCAGAAAAGGTCACATTTGGGATTTTTTCTTCCTATCTCAATCTGGAACAAGAGATTGGCTAAGGAAGCAGCTACCAGATAAATTTAGTTTAGGGGAATAGAAATTTATTTTATGTGTCAACGTTTGTTGCCTGTATAAACCAGCCTGCAAAAACATCTAATTTTTTTTCCTGAGAAAAAAAACAAGCTGTGAAGAACTTGGAGAACAAGCTGTGAAGCCCAGAGGCTTACTGAATAAAATGAATAAAAAATGCCATCAGTGCATGCCTTATGGTAGGGGGCTTCTCTCTACTGTACCCCCCTTGACTTTTCCAATTAAGATGAGATTAACCTCAGCTTGTCTGTGTAAATGTCAGGAACCTTCTTAAAGGGGGCTGTTTCAGCTGCCTCTGCCTGGGAAGGAGACTGGTAGAGCACAGAGTGGGGGCTGATGTGGTTCCTGCCAGTGGCTCTCTTCCTCCACTGACTGCAAAGTGAGCAGACAACACCTCCCAGCTCCTCTTTCAAATGCTCAGTTTGAAAATGAAATAAATTGGTGAACAACATGTACCTTCAGCTGACAGAAGTCTAACTGAACTTTCAGAGAAAAAGAAAATTGAACTGGAGGTCACTAGTAGTATTGTTTCCCATTTCTGTATTAGAATCCTTTTTTAATATGACACTCCAAGACAAAGCATAGACCTGCTAGAAAATGAAGGCTTCTGGAGAAGCATTTTTCAGGACAAGAGTGAAATGAATGTTGAATGCCTTGCTGAGTGCCCTTCAGAAGGGCATGAATGACTTTAAACTCTATGATGTGTCTTTCCTCTGTTCCTATTTTTTCTGACAACTGAAACTAAGGTAATTTCCATCTTTCAACCAATTTCTGCTCTCACTTGTATCATTATATATACATTGAAAACAGTTGCATGATTTGTATTTCCTGTGTGACACTAACACATTTTTCACCTGTTGATTCAATCACATAATTTTTTATCTCCTTTGCATATATCTTAACTGAAAATCCATACACAGCTTTTCTTACTTGTAGAGTTGAAGAAGGGAAGGTAAAATACAGTAGAACAAAAATACAGGTTTTGATTTAAGGAGTTTTGAGGTAAAAAGGAAAATATCTAAGTGCCTTAGGTTCCTGAATGGTTCTCCTTACCATCACTGACCTGATAGAGGGCTTCTCAGCTGGTAGAAACATAATATCAGAGCATACAATCCTGATCAACCATCCACAAGGCCTGATGCTTTGTAAACTGGAGCCTCCATCTGTATTTCCATGGAGCCTGCACCAGTTAAGATGGCATATGATGCATGAACTTGTTTTGTGAAATGTGGCATTATCCAAAAGCTACCTTTGTGGCATTAAAAATCAATCAGGAACAAGCTATCTCACAGAAGCATTTTCCTATGTTCTCTGGAAATGCTGGACACAAAATCAGAGAGAGGACACCTGTCCCCATGTAACCAAGCATTCCTCTGTCTCTTCCCAAAACGGAAGACAGCCTTTTGAGTCAGGTAGGTAAGATGCCAAGGCATGTGGAAATTTGGAGATGGAAATAGCAAGAGTTACTGACAGGGCTTCCAATCACAGCTATCTGCCAGCAGGAATCAAGTGGCTGCACACTTGCACACTCAGCATTAGTGTCCTTCGGGAAGATGGAAAAAAATAGAGACTGTTTGGACTGCAGAAACTATTTACCATCTCCTATCATCTGCACTGTGAAGAAAATAGATGCGTTGGTACACTTTTTTATTTTGGCACTTAACTGTTATCAGACATAATCTCAAAACACCTTTGTAAAATGGTGCTTTCTGCCTTGCAAGTATTGCTCAGCTCCTGACAGCAAGCAGGATGGTGAGCAAAGCTGCCCAGCAGATATCTGCTCTCTAACCACTGCCTACCCTGCAGCAGGGGTATGAAGAGCAGAACAGCATGATGTGATGAGGGGCAGGACATGTGTCAGGTCAGGGCAGGTCAGAATACTTCCCAGGCAGAATACTTCCCAGGCAGAGGCAGTGATCAGGACTGAGGCCTTTGTGAGAAGGTTCCTGTGTCAGGAGCCACCAGCAATTGTGGCGGAGATCAGGAGCAGCCCAGGAGGAGCCTTGCTGGCTGTGTAGCTCCTGGCCTGTGGGCAGACCTGCCCTGGGGCTTGCTGTCACTGAATGGTCAGCATGAAAGGAGAGAGTAAGTGGTGAAGACACTGGTTAGTGCTGTCCTCTCATCCCTGGAGAACCTTGATTATTCACCAAGAGGCGTCTCTGCTCCCTTAGGACATCTGCTAAGGAGCAGCATACCCCAGCCTGAGCTGAAACAGGACACAGTGATGGTCAGGACCTCAATCTAAACTATTCATTGCTTAAGTGTTGTCTGTACTACCATGTAAAACCAGAGAGGATGACTGCCTTTGCAAGAACTTACCCTGCATGCCTGAAAACTGCAGCATTGTACAAACTGAGGGCCACAAACATCTTTCCAGTTAGAACTGTGACTCTGGTGGTAAATGTTCCAGGGCCACTTGCTGTCACAGTACTGAATGATACACATCCTTTGCCTCCAAAACTAGCTAATCACGACCCACTGGATAGATGGTCCCTGTCCTGTGCTGCCTGTGTCATGTTCTGGCTGACCTGAACCACCTACTCCCACAGATGGCATTGAATTCTGGCAGCCAGAAGTGCTCCCTGACATGCTTTCCTGGTAGACATAGCTCTCCTGTCCTCCAAAGGCAGCATGTCTTTGTCTGGCTGTAGCGGGCAGATTCTGTCATCACTAATTAAAAAAGGAAAATGTCACTAGCACAATTTTGGCCAGAGCTGTGGAATTTCTTTCTTGCAACTGCACTTTGAAGGAAGTCGGTGGCAGATCTCTCACTGACTTCAGTTCAAACAGGATCCAAACATGGTGTTGCAGATAAGCCTTCTTCTAGGATAAAGTGAATTTAGACTTTAAACCGCTGGCCAGAGGCATTACTGATTTTTCTGTACCTATTTTTAAGCTTAATTTCATAAAGAAATTAGGCTACTGTGACCTGATTGTATGTCATCTTCTCAGTCCCACTAACTTTTGATCCTGTTGGCCAGTTTCAACTCACCATCCACCTAGGATTAAATTCCTGTCTGCATATAGACAGACAGGCATCATTCCCAGAAAAGGATTGTGATGTGATTTCTGCTCCTGTCACATCCCTGAGAATCATCAGGGCACAGAGGCACACAGAGCACCCAGCATGATGATGCTTCTGCCACAGCTTTGAGATGTTTAGATATCAACAAACCTCAAGACAAAAATCTGAAAGAAACCTGACTTTTCCTGCTCTTAGTGCTTACAGTTGTTGCTACTGGTACTGCTCAGCTTTTTAGGCTTATGCAGTGCTGAACTTGGGTGACAAAGAAACATCTATACAGTGAAGTGCTTAGGAGTTGGATACCACTCCAGAAAACTGAAAAAACAGTAGCATATTTGAAAGTCTTGGCACCTGAGATATTTACATCAAAAAAAACAATGCACATTCATATAGTAGAAACTTAGTAATTGACAGTTGTCACCAAATATTTTGATTCAGAAACATCTGAGTTTCTCACTTCTTAAGTATTTAAGATCTGAGTGCTTTGCAGTAAGTCTTTGGTATCTGCCTGTTCATGTTCTAGTCATAAGAAGAAATGAGTCCTTTGTGTCCCCAAGCCAGGAAAAATGACTAGTTTCACTGCTGCTTTTTCTGTCTTAAAGCAGAAGCTTCCACAGTGGGAGTTTAGTTATTGACTTGATTTTCACAAAAGATTTCATTTGATTTGTTGCTGTCCTTTGAAGTAGCTGCTGGAGAATAGCACAAGATCTGCACAGACAAATGGATGAAGGATATAATTTAGATTACAATTACTCATATGAATACCCTCATGAAACCAACGTCTGTGAAATGGGTGACTATTTCATATTTAACATCTATCTCACTGCTATTCTCTACAGTCTGGTATTTTTTCTCAGTCTGCTAGGAAACACTTTGGTGTTATGGATCCTATTGAAATATGAAAACCTTACATCTTTAACAAACATCTTCATCATGAATCTCTGTATCTCTGATTTAGTCTTCTCCTGCATGCTGCCTTTTTGGGTAGTGGACCAGTCCTTTGGATGGATTTTTGGTGAGTTCCTTTGCAAAGCATCAAATGCTGTTTTCTCCATTGGCTACTACAGTGGTGTTTTCTTTTTGACTCTCATGACTATCCTGAGGTACTTGTTTGTAGTGAACCCCCTTTCAACTCTGAGATCCCAGACACAGTGCTGTGGTGTTCTGGTGTCCTTGGCTGTTTGGACTGTTAGCATATTAATTGTGGTTCCTGAGGTGATTCACACCACAGTGCAAAACGACTTGGAAGAACACAGATTCTGTGATTATGCTGATGGGAATTGGAAAAAGGTGGACATTTATGTGAGAAATGTACTCTTCCTGCTTTCCTTTGGAGTCATCGTATTCTGTTACTTCAAGATACTCATAATCCTGCTTAGAGCAAGATCTCGCAGAAAGCTCAGAACTGTGAGACTCATCCTCATTATTGTGGTGGCTTTTTTCCTGTGCTGGGCACCCTACAACATCCTCAGCTTTCTGACTACTCTTCCATCACCTACCTGTCAGTATGCAAAAGACTCCAACCTTGCCTTTCATGTCAGCCGTAAAATTGCTTTCTCCCACTGCTGCCTCAACCCTGTGCTCTATGTATTTGTTGGAGTGAAGTTCAAGAAGCATTTGACACAGTTATGCAGTCTGTGTTTACACTGCAGCAATGGTCAAGCCTCCAGCCCCAGGACCTGCTATGAAGGCAAATTCCAGCATGAAGGGACATCCATCTACTGAAGCAAGACCTAACTATTAGGACTAATCCTGAATGAACTTTCAGATTTTGCATGCCATGGATAGCCTCTAATTCTTAGAGGCACTTCCCTGAGAAAAACACACAAATTTACTCTTTGCAAGCATGCTGTGTATGGCAAATGGCAAAATGTATTTGCATTGGGATGAAGAGATGAGCATGCCAAGAAATTACTTCACTGGCCTGAAAATCTTAAGTTCACAATTTTTTGCACAGTGAGATGGAACTTCTCTCATTTATACTCTCTTTTGAAAAGAAAAAAAATTTCCTTTGGGCATTCAAACATCAGGTTTTAACATAAAAGTTGTTGCCTAACTCTTACCTGACTTAAAATACTTGGATTTTATATAGCAATGGATACATAGGTATTTTTGTAAATTGTAATGCTTTTCAGTGTTTATCAGTTTACTCATTGGTCTTTTTTTGTGGGGGGGTGATGTCTCTGGATTAATTGTCATGACAATAGCTACAAGACCTTAGAGTTTCTGAAAGTCTCTAGGCAAATGTTCTTTCATCCTTTGGCAGATAAATATATATAAAACTAGCTTTGTGTAAAAGTAGTCTTTTGGGTCTGAAATGGAAACTTTGGGAGAGCCCTAGAAGGAACATAAGCTTTTAACAGATACTTCACTAGGATATCAGTTTTCCTTCTGTTACTGCTCTTTGCCACAGGATCTTCCAGTCTTTGAATATAATTTCAGATGATTGCAGCAGATCAGCAGCTCATCTCCTGAGCAGAGTGGGAGCATATTTGCCTCTAATTGCTCTTTCTTTCCTTTTTCTCCCTTTGCCATGGTGCTGAGAACACTTATACTTTATAGTGCAAGAACAAATGGCTTTTTAAATAGCAGGATAAAAATGGCTTGCTGATGTTTGGGTGCCTTTTTTATTTTTTTTTAAAGATAAAACTGATGTCCTTCTTCATTCTAGCTCAGTAGGTATTTTTTCCCCAGGCAGCATAACATACTGTGCATATTCCAGTGTAGCTGAATGACAAAGTCCCTGGAAAGCAGATTATTTAATTTCCCAGAGTTTATATAGAGAGACAAGGTAGTTTTGCAGTGGCACCAAGCAATGGTTTAGCAATGTTTCTAAGCAACAATTTGGCTTTTTGTGCATCTTAAAATGTCTATGCTGTTTCCACACTATTTTATTTGATCTCTAAAGATTATCTGGAGCAGACAACAGATCCTTCACAGCTGCTGTATAGTTTACAAAAAGCAGAGACTCAGACAGGCCCACAATACAATATCCTATTTCTGATTATACCCAGAAACAAGAATACCTAAAGAAAAGTGTAAGAATGGGGTGAGCATATATGACATAGATCCATAGAGTCTTCCTAGGGCTTGCTTATAATTTCAAGTTTGTGCTTTGGTTTAGTTGCCAGAACAGTAAAAAAAAGAGAAAGTGTTCGTAACATGTCCCTTATCATCAGAGGTACCTTTCTGAACAGATCAGTCCTGGTTTCTCACTTAATACAATTACTGCCGAAAATGTAAAAAATTTAAAAGGAGAGTCAGTAATTCTGCAGGATTCCAATACACTTGTGTTCAGACAAACCATGGAAAGACAGAAGTTGTCAATTTTTCTGGCTGTGATGGAGACCAGCCTTTGGCTATTGCTTCCTGACAAGAAACATTTGAAATGAATGTGGCTTCAAAAGACTTTAGGCTGGGGACTGAATACTGTCAATTATTGAAGAGATAACTTATTGAAGGACAAATTAGTGCAATTTCTTCTATTCTGGTAAGCCAGGACCACTCCATTGGTACCAGAAAATCTCCACAAGAGGAAAAATACTGTGACCATGAGTACCAAGAAGGTCTTATGCACCTACATAATTTCAACAAGCTGTCATTCAACTCATTGTCCTACAGCCACATGACTGTGAAATCTTTACTGTTCATATATTTAACATCTGTCTAAAACAAAGTGGAGAGTTATAATAGAAGCACAAAGACTGAAATGATCCTGCTCTGCCCAGTTTTTAGCAAGTTATTTAAATGTTTGTAACTTCAGCATATTTTGTTACAGTGTATCTGAATATGTAAAAAGAATTCTTGATATTACCCAACTGTATTGCTGCCATAGCCAAAATAACTCAGAATGTAGATATGCTGCCTCCTGATATAATGAAGTAGTACTAATAAACATTCATAAATTCAATGGAATTCTACCCTGTGACTATTGTTCTCAGCCTCTGATAACCACCTATTAAGGTATTTTCAACTGAAGAAGTAATTGTGAATTTTCATAGGTTAATTTAGCATGGAAGAGACTTCTGGAGGTGATCCACTGCTCCATGCTGCTCACAGAAGTTTTATCTTCCTGATCAAGGTCACTCAGGGCTTTATTTGGTCAAACTGATAATCTGCAAGAACAGGGACCCCGTAACTCCTCCAAGTCCTTGTTGCAATGCTTAAAAACTCTTATGGTGGATGTTTTTGCTTCTACACAAACAAAATTTCTTTTGCTGTAACCTGGTGATGCTGCTTTTTCCTTGCTTTCTCTGTGTCTTCACATTAGAGAATGGAAAAAAGGCATCAGATCTCCCCTAAACCATGTTTTTCCCTGGGGCTAAAAATATCCCAGCCAAGTCAGTGTCCTCAAATGTCATGTGCTCCAACTCCCTGTCCATCTCCATGATCCTCCATAGGGCTGACTTCAGTCAGTCAATGTCTCTTTCTTATCTTGGTGGCCCCAGAACTACATATGCTACTGCAGATGTGACCACAAGAATGTCAGGCAGAGGGGAATAAAGGTTTCCCTCAGCCTGATGGCAGCACAGGCCCATAAACAGTTCATCCTCCCTGCTGCAAGGGCATTTGCCTGTGCTGTGTTCAACTTTTTGTCCACTCGAAATCCAAGATCTCTTCTGGCAAAGCTGACCTCTAACCACACATTTAAGGAAACACCTTGTTTCCAGTAAAATCAATTAGAATGTTGCTTCTGATCATAATCAGAGTAAGAATCAGACTCATAAATGTGTGCAATTTTGGCAAAGCACAGCCTGTACTTCTTAACTGTCAGAAGTGTTTTCACTGAGAGTCAGGATACCTTCATATTCTCAATGTTTTGAAATACTGATTTTATTGAAATCATAAAAAAAAAAAATCTATTTTATCTTCTCCTTATGGTTACTCTGCAGCTGAAAATGCCCTTGCTCATCCATAGAAGGAAAATACTAAGAAGGACAAAGAAAAGTGTGAGGAGTGGAATACTCTCTCCATATTCAGGAACTGGTGAGGTAACTAAACCAAAACATTTGTTTCATTCCTCCAAACAATGCTGCTTTCTTCCAACAAAGAGAAGCAAAGAGAGCATGCTCTTTATCCCTGTGCCACCCATGTAGATGTATATAAAAGACTCTGTTTCATTTAAAGTGCACAGTCCAGAGCCTATGTCTTGGCTCTCTCACATCATTGTTGGTACAGCTGAACCACCACCAAACTAGATAAAATTTGTCCACGCAGGAGTGAAATGCAGCCGGTTCAGATTAATGATAATTCCTAAACCTGATGTGCTCTGGTGAAAGCCAGTCTCAGAAGCTGACCTGATACTCAGCAGAATATTCTTCCAAGCTCCTCAGCCACTTTGTCTAAAATGCCGTATTTGCTTCTAGATGTTTTCCAGAGCTTAGCTGGTTCTTTTTATGTTGCCTACTCCCAGCTACTCCTACTGACAATTATTTGTCCACCTATTCAAAACAGAATGCAAACAAACGCAAAAAATGCTTCCAAAGCTTTCTCCCCACAGTCACAGAAGGTTTCTGATGATGAACAGCAGCCTGTGGTTCAGCCTAGCTACAATGGTATGTTAATCCACTGAGGGTGACCAGGGAAACTAGGAGTTAGCTACCCTCATAAAATACCTCAAGTGCTAGTGGAAGCAAATCCCTTCCAGTCATTATATAACATCAATTAACTCTTGCAAAAAATTTAAAGAAAACATGCAGCACATATAACAATAACATCAGACAGACGGAAGGAACACATTCTATGGACCATAGAGACCATACTCAGAGACCATCATGAAATACTCATGTACTATGCATAGGAGACTACTAAGCAGCAATTTAGTTCTTTTAGTTGATTGAGTTGGCTACCTCTATCACACAGGGAAAAGATTTTTCCCAGAAAAGGCTTTCCTTTTGGTGGGATGACTGACATTGCCTTTCCTGGCTAGTAAAATTGAAAATAATTCCCATCTAGCCCATCATGGTTTATGAAGAAGTTAATCAATAAATTTTATCAGAGTAAACATGCAGGAAAGCAACACACATGGAGCAGACACTGTGGGGATTTTTTCTAGTGCAGCTTCCAAAAAGGAATTGAAAAGCATCTTCTACTACTAGAAAATTCTAGAAATGAGGAAATATGGAAAATTCTAAGGAAGTGTTGGTTAGCTATGGACCGAGTAGGAAAAAGCCTGTTTTTCTCAGAAGAAATTGATGTGTACATAAACAGGCAATAATTAAATAATTTGCATCAATGATTAAATATTTCTGAACATAGCTTGTTACTACATAATTAAAAAGAAGAACAATCCATTCTAATTAATTATTTTTGAGTGAAAAGTAGAATTCCACACAGACTTTTTGAAAATTTGTAAAATAAAATCCATTGCAGTAAATTATATGGGATTTGATTTACCATTATTTGTGTCTGATGACCCTGAGATTACTTTTGGAAGACACCCAGTTGCCTAGAGATGAATGGAAAACCAACCCTCATTTTCAGCAGATGCTCATGGCACTGCTGCATGATTCAGCAAAGAGTGCCAAGAAAAGTAAGCCCAAAGGTTGCTTCCAAACAGTGAAAGACGTCCCACTGCATTTCACAAGTCATGTGCCTGCAACATGCGTAGCCCTATAACCTGCATTTCTGAGGGCACTAAAATGCTTTCGAGCTATTCAAAAAACATACATTAGATGAAGATGAATCACCAAAACTTAAGGTCATTTAGTCATTCTTATGTGTGAAGGATGATGGAGACATGTCACTGACCACGTACTACACATATTTTCTCAAGACTCTTGAAAATTTGATGCTTTGATCTTCAGCTTAAGATGATGTTTATGACACTAACAAAGTCACAAGTATTGTGGTGAGAACTGATGACAAACTGCTTGCTCACAAGTTTAATTTAAAATCGTTTATTTACCAAAGCAATGTGGAAAAAAAAGCAAAGGAAGTTTTTCAAGTTTGCACTTCAAGTGCAAAACAAGCATAGCCTATTTCAGGCACTGAGAAAGCAATGTCCTTTCAGAGAATCATACGCATTATGGGAGGGATAAAATTCTGAAAAGAGGAAACAGCCCACTTGTAGAAGGGGCCTGGTGCTGGGAGTGTTAGGAACCCTGTGCCCCTGTACCCCCCCACACCCTGTCTCAGAAAGCAACCTCTTGTTCCAGTTTCACACCTGCTCTCTCCCAGTCTCTTACTTTATGTGGACATATTAATCTCTCCCTATGTCTTTCACAGAACCAATTGGGTTGGAAAACACCTCTGAGATCACCGAGTCCAACCCGTGACTGAACAAAAACCACCGTGTCAACCACACCATGGCACTGAGCGCCACGTCCAGTCATTCCTTAAACACCTCCAGGGACGGTGACTCCACCACCTCCTTGGGCAGCCCATTCCAGTGTCTAATCACCCTTTCTGTGAGGTAATTCCTTCTAATGTCCAACCTAAACCTCCCCTGGCACAGTTTGAGACTATGTCCTCTCATCCCTTCAGCTTAGGGATGAGGATTTTCCATTCATCAACTGGCAGGAGCAGAGAAGGGAAATCTGCTGCATACTGGGTTTATCATGCCTGACTTTCACATTTGCCTCAGCTGTCTGTGCAAAGAGCTTGATGAACTGATATGCAAGTGAGAAAGAAAAAAAAAAACATAGCAAAACCCCTCCTATAGAATAGTCCTAGACGCAACAGTCAGTACTATATTAAAAATTATTAAAACAAACAACAAAAATTTATTAAGTTTTTTTTTCCAGTGGTGCCCAGCAACAGGCCAAGGAGCAATGGCTATAAGCCAAAATACAAACAGGGAAGTTTCACCTCAGCCTGAGGAAAAGCGTTTCATGAAGGGAGGCAGAGCACTGAAGAGGCTGCCCAGGGTGGCCATGGAGTCTCCCTCTCTGGAGATATTCCAAGCCCACCTGGACGCGTTCCTGTGTCACCTGCTCGAGGTGACCCTGCCTTGGCAGGGGGGGTGGATCAGGTGTCTCCAGACTCCAGTCCAAGCGACCTTGCGTGAGGGCACAACAAACACCAGCCTCCCGAAAAGAAACCACCCGAACGCTTTCAGCTGCAGCTGTAGCCGAAAGCGGCGATTTCTCGCCCAAAGCCGCTTCGAGCCCCTCAGCTTTCCCCGCGGCGCTCTGTCCCCACCACCTCCGTGCCCCCCCGCCGGCCGGCAGCCGCACACCGCCCCGGGCGTGGGGCGGCCCCTCCGCGGCCTCACGGGAGTTGTAGTCGGGCGGGGAGCGCCGGAGCCTCACCCCGGGCCGGCTCTGCGCGACATGGCGGCAGCGGCGGCGGCCGCGCAGGTACCGAGCGACCCCTCCCGCACACCCCCGAGGGGGCGCGGCGGGGCCGGGGGCGGGGAGGCGGCGGGCGGAGGGAGCTGACGGGGACAGGGGGAAGTGACTTCGGCGGCTTCCACTTGTTGCCTCGCCGAGCTCGACTTCGAGGGGAGGAGCCCCGGTGGGGAGAGAGTTGGCGGGCGCCTTAGGGGGTGCCCGGGTTGGCTCAGCGGTGGGGTGAGCGCAGGCATGGCAGGGGCCCATTAGCCCGGGGTGGGCTGCATGCTGGCTGTCATCGCCTGGGAGCCCCCCGAACGGGGGGTCCCCTTTCCTCAGGGCCACCGTCTAGACCCAGTCCCCTGAAGTGTCATCATGTCCCCTGGTGAGCGCTGACTTTAGGCCGACATCAACACTGCCCTCTATTTTCTGTCCTCCTGCAGCTGCAGGGGGAGCCGGGTCACCCTGCTGGAAACCAAACACCCTCCTGTGTCTGTGCCCTCACCCCGGTGTAAAGTGCTGACAGGCAAATATTTGCCGCGGCCCTAATCCCACTTTGCCCTTGTGTCGGCAAATCTCCGGCGGATGGATAGGGAGGGAGTTTTGCTGGCACACGGGGCGCCCGGGGCTGTCTCCAGAGCAGATGCCGGGTCTGCCACCGGCCCTCCTCCTCCGGCTTATGTTGATCCTGGTAATCCAGAGTGAGCAAGGAGAAGGAAAAAACCCAAGGTTTTAGTGAAATGGTTGTCTGCCGCCTTGGGACACTGGATTCCACGCGGGCAGAGGTGCTGCGGCGGTGAGTCGGGCTGTGGAGGGGTTGTGCCGTGTTCTGGAAGCTGGTGAATCCCCTGCTCTGCAGCTGCCCAAGCACAGGGCCCTGTTTTCTGTCCGGGTCACTGCATCCAGCCTGCTGCTGATTTTTGCGAGGTTGGTTTGACACACAGAGTTGGTCAGCTACAGACTTCACTCTCGTGGTTCTGCCTGTCATTTGAAACCAAGCTTTTAGTTTTAAATTTCAAGTTGAAACAGAAGGAGAAGTACCAGGCCTTTGTCTCTTTAATGCTGAAGAGTAAAAGTGGATGATTTTATCCAGCTCTGACTTTGTATGCTCATGAAGGCAAGCTAGGATGAAACTTTCAGGGTAGAACATGTTCTCTGTCTTGCCAGTAACATGGCAATGTGTTTTCTCTTACTGCCATGCAGTAGTATGTTTTACGTTTTCCAGATTTTATGGTGTGCAAGGCAGTTTCTTGGAGTCTTCCAATAATCCTTGTGGGAGTGCTTGAATTTAAAAAATGTTATAGACGTTCCAAATAGTGTTTCCCAACATTCACATTTAGGAGACTGCACTGCTGTTAAAAGGTTGTATCTTAAGATACTGTGGTGCAAAACAACTGATAGTCAGTTTTGCTCTGCTTGTTGTAGTATACATATGTATATCTGTAGTATATATATTTGACAGCATTTGTTATAAATCTGTTTTCACTGCTACTTCTCAAGAACCTCTTAGTTATGGAGCCCGATTTTCATAGAGTCTCTCACGTGCACCATTTGATAACAGTGAAAGAGCGTGTTATGTTTGCAGTCCCTCTCTCCGCTGCTAGAGGGTTACATAAAAGGAATAGGAATTTGTCCTAACATCCTGGAGGCTAGGTTCCTTTAAGACTTGTTTGGTAGGTGATCAAGACCTAAAAAAACAACCAGGGAGAGAAAACTAGTCAAGATGTAGTCTGTAATATTGCAGAAATTATGCAGTAGACCCAAGGAAAAGTAATGCTGAAAGTTTTTTAAACCAGATTGTTATTTGTTTTTCTTAGTTGATCATGTTTAAAAATTAACAATTGTTCATTTGTCAGATAAACACCAAACTCTTCTACTATTCTGTACATGTTTTTGAGATTATTAAACTTAAGAGTACTGTAAGAGCTCTAAGTGTTTTTATTGTTACACATTATAATTTTAATATATTTATTTATCTATTTGTATTACTGTGTGTTTATGCATTTGGTTTTGCTGATGCAAGGACAGTTTAGCAGCTTATATCTAGTCTAGTTCATATTTTGATGTAGTAATTCCATTTTGTCCATGGATGGGTGGCTGTTTGTGTTGAAAAATTCTCTAATAGTAATAATTTAAAATTCTTTGCCGAAATGTATTCTGAAGAACATTTTACCAGTTTGTAACACTGGTAGAAAGAGTAGAACATTTTATGCAAAGTGCCTGAATCTCAGTGCAAGCACAGGACCTTGACCTGTATGCCGTTCCTTTGGTTTAATACTTTTGCCCATGTTGGTATTCTGTGTTGGTTGGTGGTATAGTGACCTCAGCAGATATTTACAGTTAACCCCTAAATGAGTCCTGCTGGGAAGAAGGATGAAGATCGGAAAGGTCTCGCTACTGCTACAAGCCAGTTTATGTTTCAGAAGTGAACTGGTTGGATCAGGATATTGTAAATAACTGGGCTCATGCCAAGCCTGCGTCATCTGTGAGCCTGTCTCCTCCCAGCCACCCAGTATGACAGTCTCACACAGGCCTCTCCTCCAAATGCTTATAAATCTTTGGGATTTGTAACTCTGAAATTTTCACCTTCCCCCCAAAATGGTGACCTTTACTGGTAAACTCACAAGAAGAAAGGGAGAGAGGAAATACTCCATGCTTCCTGCTACAGAGGGAGGAGAACAAGAATTCTTTCTGTTTACTCTGGGCAGCATGACTCACTCAGTGGCCTGTCAGTTTGGGTTGTCTCAGCGTGGTTTTTGCTTGCCTCGCCCTCTATTTGGTCTATATGTGCGTGATCAAAACCTGTAATTTTCAGTGTTGCATGTTGGTATTTCACTGGGAACTGCATATAGGTCAGGAGTTATTCTGGGGAGCTGCTGTCTGGAGGGAGAACACATGAGGTGCTACAAGTGGGCAAGACTCAACACCCATCTGCCAGACTTCCCAAAACTATTAGCTGGAGGAAACCTTTTCAAGTACTCCTGAAACCTCAGCTTGGAGGGACTGTGCAACGGTAGGAGGTAAAAAGTGCTGCTAAGGAAAGGTTCCATATAAAGCCAGGATGTACTGGTTATTGCTTTTAACTATCCCGAAGTCTCAGATGTGGCTGAGATACTTTAGTCAGGCCAAGCTTGCTGGGGAAGTCAACAAGGCTCAGGGACCCATTTTGGAGACCTGAAAAATAGGAGATTTTTTTTTGATGTGTCCAAGCTTGTACGAGGAGCGAGTTGAGTGTCATGAATCGCCAAATGCTCCTCTGCAGCTGGAAGTTGTCTGGTGTTTCTGTTTCTGTAGGTGTCTATGTGGTGCTCCTCAGAGTAGCACCTGAGTGTCATGTGCCTGGCTTGAAGAATGTGTAAGACATGAAATAGTTGTATGACTTGTAGAAAGAAAGAGCAGATTTTGTGGCAGGAAGGGACACAGGGAGAATTGTTTGGGAGAATGAGAACATGAAGGGGAGAAAAACCTTTTCACTTTTGAATGAATTCTATCTTTTCAGCTCACCATACAAGCATTGTACCTTCACCATACAAGCAGGGGTACCTTCTTCCAGGGGGAGTGAAATAGGATGGGAGCAGCCATGGAGAACCAAGTCTCTGGAAGAATTATGGTTGGGTTAATTGATAGATGTTAGTAAACAAGGTATAGCATTTCTGACATGTCCTAAGGGGAAAGGGCAGACAAGTTGGTTAAAAGCGATACTTGTAAAATTCCTGTTATCAGAAGAGAGCTCTTCTCTTTGTAAACTGACTGCTTCCTCAAACAGGGAAGTTCTGTCATCATGAGACAGGGCTGAGACAAGGTTGTCTTTGTGAGATATGTACTAGCGCATCCTTGTGGTGTTGTTTGCAGAAAGTGGTCATTTGAGTTCATGTTGTTCAACAGTTATGGATGTGAAGGAATATCAGAGACAAAACACTATTCTCCAAGTCAGGAATCTGTGTCCCTGGTCTGATGCGTCTGTCCTGTTTGGCAAAGTACAGTGTAAGGTTTTAAAAGGTTTCAAGCCAGGTGTTAGAGTGGAGATCCAGTTCGGTAGGTGCAGCATTAAAAAATTTTGTTAGGGTGCCAGTTTTGTCCACTCAAGGTTAAAAATTAACTCTGTCTCATGGAGTTTTTATTGTGCCACTGTATACTCTTGTCTGTTGCCTAGTTTTGATCTTTTTCTAAGAAGAAGTTGCAAATATAAGGAATAGGTGTGGGAGGTAGGCCAGTTGTCCATAGAATAAGGAAGATTGCACAAAAAAACCTGTTAAAACTATACTGATTCTTCTGTGTCAGTCTCTTCTGTCCAGTTAGAGGTACAGGCAGCATTTTATGAATGTCATTAGTTTGTGTTCTTATGCTGTGAAATTCAAATATTCCTAGAGCACAAGAGCCTTCCCACATAAGGCTTTACTGTAAGGAGTCCTTAACTATAAAAATACTCATTCACTGCCAAGCATTTGTGAATGTGAATGTTTTTATGCACTTCATCTAGTTATCCTCTTCCGCTATGTTATGATACTCTGAGAATTATTTTTCTGGACATGTGTTTTCTGCAAGGTGTCTTTTATTGCTAATTGTTTATGTTTCCAGACCATTATTTTTGTCACCGAAATGTGAAGGTTTGTTGGTATAGAAAGTGAAGGGGAATGATTAATTTAAAAAGAAAATTTCACTTCTCAGAATGGAAATCCTAGCTGTCTTTTGGGCTGTGCCTGCCTTTTGCTTTTAATCCTCCTATTTAATATAGTCCAGTGTGTGTTTTTATCAGTCACGTATCTTTGTATACAGTGTTAAAGCACAAAGGGTTGAGTTGCCCTGTAAAAGCATGCGTGTGCATCACAGAAGAATCATGCTGTCTGTTTTATAACCCAGACCTTTACTTCCAGCAAATAGTTCTTCAGCTTTATGGATGTGCAACTCTATGTACCTGCACAGTACAAAATGAGAAAAGCTGCAGAACAGCTGCTGTGAATTTCACTGGGTCTCTGTGTTTGCTGCAACAACAAAGTATGAAGCAGTTTTTTTCAGACAATTACTGGAATGATGAAATTATTTAACTAAATCAATGCTGTTACCGTCCTGAGACGTAGGTACTTTCTTCTCCCACTTCTTTCTTCATCTTTGCCATGAGGTTTGCATTCAGTGTCTTTTGTCAGTGTGTCTTGTAGCCAACTGGATGACCAGGTAGGTTGGTTGGGGTTTTTATCCCACAGTGTGCCTTGCAGTTATCAGTCAGTATCTGCTTTTATAGAACATATGTACTCACCCTACACAAAGGAATAATGCAGCTAAAGTTGTGACTCACAAACACAGGATTTGTCTCGGTGTACTCGTTTGCCTGCTTTGTTTCATATAGAATGTTAGAAAAGCTGTAGGATTGTGGGCACCGAATAATTAAAGGTCTTGTGATACCATTTGGGGCCATGTGATGAAGTGCCTTTGTTTAGAATGACTAGACCAGAGTAAACATATTAACCAAAATATTTCCGTAAGCAGTAGAAAGTAGTGGATCCGGATTTCCAATTAATATTTTTTGCAAACCTGATTTACTGTTTATCTGAATCACACCAAGTCTGCAGTGTGAGCTCTGCTCTTACTGCACACTGAAAACGCACTTGGGTGAGGAGTGGATTCTCTGCTATCAGGCTATAGCAGAGGTCTCACTGTGGCATTTTTAACAATGCAGAGACACTCTACTCTTGGACTTCCCCCCTGCTTCCTGTTTTCATTGTACATGGAGAAGTGTAATATTTTGAAGATGGCTACTTTCTGTCAAAGCTGGCTAAAATCGACCAATTAACAGAAAAATAAAAAGCTAGCTGCTGGAGATGCAGACATGATGTAGAAAATGAAGACAAATTTTATAGAATCAGATTAAATGTAGGTCATTGTAGCTACTTCACTAACCAGTTTAATTAGTCATTATACTTTGTTGCCTGTTTTTTATGTGTCTCACTCCCCTTCAGGTATCTTTCCTTTTCCTGTATGTGAGCTATTTCCTTTCTGCTTCTTTCTTTAATCTCCAGGATATCCTCCTCTGTAAAGAAGATTGCCACCCCCACACTAGCACTTATGCCAGCAGGGAAGGCAGGAACCACCTTCGGAGATCAGCAGGCAGGGCCCAGGAGAGCAAGGAGGGACTGGTGTTATGCCCTGCCTTGCCTCCTCTGTGCCAGGTCCTTAGTGTAGCTGCACTGGTGTCATTGCAGCTCAGCAGTTCTGGGCAAGTTAATGCCATCACCCTTAGTCCAGTGCTGTTATATAAGGGGTAACAATGCATCATCTAAAAAGCTCTCAACCCACAGCAGGTTAGTTGTGCCTGAGGAATGTATCATGCTGTTTTCACAAAGCAAATATTTACAGGTGTGCATAGTAGGATAGGAAATGCTGGAGGAATAAGGAATTCTGGAGTAACTAAAGAATTCTGGGCAAAATGTTCTGTGATCAGGAAGGACTAGATCAGGTGTTTAAAGAAGCTCTTTCTGTTTTGAAACCTTGGGAAACCAGTTAAGATACATTATCAGGTTTCCTCACCATGAGAAGTGAGAGCTCTGCCCCTTTCTGTGGGATGGACTACGTTTTCTAAGAGATGCCAGAGGTGTTCTCTGGAAGGACCATGCAGGGGAGAAGAACCTTTCTCCCCATTTTGTAAAGGAGAAGGCAAGTAGAAGCTGTTGCAGCACATTTGCCCTATGCCATAGCCCAGGACAAAAGACCCCCTTCACCTCTGGGAAGAGAAGGGGATGATAAATGCATGTCTCATCTGGGGGAGCTGATGGGAGGAAGGGAAAAGCTGTGAGACCTTGCTCCAGGTATTGAGGAAAGAGGCGACAGGGAGTGGGCAGAGGACTGGGCTGTGCAGTTTCATGCCTCCAGCTGAGTCGTGGTTTCTTTTCCGGGTTCTCACATTCTACCTAGGAGATCCAAACAGGAATAAAGATGTGTATCTTGGGCTGCTTTGGTGCAGCAAGATCAACCCACTGGGAGCACAGAGCCTTCTCTTGCACTGTGCCACTGAGCTGTTGTGCATCCAGTAATCATTTATTTGTGACTTCTGGGCATACACACTGATTTAAATTGTGCTAATGGGGCTGGGGAAACTGAACTGCCTTAGTCCTCTTCCAGTGAATGTCTGCTTGTGCACCCTGCTGGGAATTAGCACTTGACAAGGTCCCGTGCTGTGCCTGGCTGCCATAGGATGCCCAGTGTCCCACTCCCTGCTGGTTTTTGCAAAATAAAGGCTCAATTCCCAGCTTCCTAATCTCGTAGGCTCTCTGTAGATGCCTGCAGTTGGCCTGGTCACTGTTTTCCTAGCATGCCTCTTGCAAAGCTTTTGTGTCTCTGGAGTCTTGAATGGGAGCTTATTCTGGCCTTTGGGAAGCACAGGCAGGATCCCCTTGTGGGTCCTTGCTCTTTTCCCTTTTTGTGTGAGGAAAAGCAGTTGATTTGACGACGTTTTTTTACTTCCGTTGTCCTCATGGCACGATCTTCTCACTTAAGCTCCTTTCTATAACAGTTGCCAAACTGATCTGATAGAGCTGATATTACTCCTCCTGCTTAGGAAAGGAAACATTGACTCACTGAGTTTGTTACTCTTGCTTTTTTTCAGTAGAACCCAAACTCAGCAAGTTGCCAAGAAGTGTGGTACTTTTTATGGTCTCTGGGTAGCATCGAGATAGGAATCTTGGGTATGTCACATTGTTGATTTAAGGTAAAAAATCGTGTTTGGCACCACAGGTCAGGTGGTCTGTGCTATTCTGGTCTTCTGTCCCTGACGCAACCGGTTGTGGTGGGGATTTTGCAGGCCAAGGCCTTTCCCCAGACAGCACATGGTCCACTTGACACTTGTGTCATAACATAACAACTAACATCAAAACATGGAAATGGAAATGAGCATGTAACAAAGCACATGTATGCAGAGAAACACACGAGTAAGCCTAGTTTTAGGCTTCTCTTTATACTTAATGGGCTTCTGTCTCTATGGCTTTGTTAATGTTTGCTTTGTTTCAAACAGAAAATAATATGGGATCACATTGGGATCGCTTCCTAGCAGTGCCTTAATACACAGGGTAGGAAGGATGATCTGTTTGATTAATTCAGACATTTACTTCAGCCGTGCCAATTTAGCTCTTTTGGAAGGGAAAGAATGGAAAAGAGAAAGGAGATATAATAGTGTGACCTAATCACATTAGATTCAAAAGTTTGTAAGATTTTAATTACAATTTAATTTCACTGTAGTTCAGCTTGAATTATAACAAAAGCACTAATGTGTGACAGCAATTTTTCTAAAGATTCAGTACTTTGGGTATTGTCTTTGCTTGAAACTTTGACTGTACCTGTGCAGCAGAATTCTGTACAACCTTTGAACAGGATGCTTAGTAAGCTCCCTATGTTTCTGTGTGGCTTTTTTCTTTGAATGATGGTTCCCAGATTAGGCTTGGAAAGATTGCATCCCCAGGTATGGTTGTTTCAGTAAAGTGTTTGAGGCTTTTAATTAATTTTACCTTAAGAAATATTTTCTCTGAGTGCCAAGTATAACTCATCCTAAGCAAGATATGTTGATCCAGCCAGGGATGCTGTAACAGAGCTTAAAATAAAGTGGTGTCATCTTACATGTGTAGGGAACAGTGGGTTATGAGAAGGGGTTGAGAAAATCACACTCCAGTACTAAAGATTTTAATAGCACTTGCCCATTAAAAATATGTTCCGGTGTCAGAGAGTCAAGCATGCATAATTTTTGACTCCTTGGCCTGTGCCTACTCTGTATATTTGAAGTCTTTCTGAAATGGAAAAGTTGTCTTATCTTTCTACTCTACAGCCTGTAGGGAAGATCTGGCAGAGGGTTTGGAAAGGGAAAATCACATGTCATTGGAACCTCCCTCAGGGTCACAAGATAGATTGAGTGAAATGCCAGCCAGAGCTGAGCTGTACTACCAACTGTTGTAACTCCAGCTGGAGAAAATTGCTCTCTGAGGTTTGCTTAGTAGTTTTAAAAGATATAACTGAAGAAATAACTGAAATGGAAAGTGATAACTAGAAGAAAATATTAAGGAGATTCCTGGAAAAGGGTTGGCCTTGGAATTCATTACTCAACAGGATCTAAAATGCTAAAGCACCTCTCTTCTACTCATTTGAGCTGATAAAGACTTTCATTTTATTTTTGACTTTTACAATTGCAGGTGTCACAGAGAAAAATAATCGGCGTCAACCCAATGGTCACCAAGGATATGAACTCTGCTGGTTTTATCTAGATGGATGAAAAAGTTAACAGCCCAGAAGGGAAGTTCCTTTTGTTTCCAAGATGGCAGCAACTAGTGGCGAAAGCCAGCTGCAGCGGATTATCAGAGACTTGCAAGGTACAGTGAGTGCCATGCTGACAGATATGTTCTGGAGCTGGATTGCATCCTCCAGGGTTTAGATAACAAAGAGTAGGAGTTGTGTTTTCAATTGCGTAACTCCTTCCTGCAGCATTGTAGTAACATAATTCAAGATGTGCAGTGAGACAAGTGCTGTACCTTCTGCAGGATCCTGAATTCTTAAATCCTGTAAATTTAAACATACAAGACAAGACAAGACATAAGTTTTACTATTTGAAGAGAGGTGTGTGTGAGGTGGGCATTGTGATCTAGTACTTCATTGGCATGCATAGAGCTGTGCTGCTACAACACTTCATGTGAAGTAAGGAGAAAGGGCCTAAAACTCAGCCTTCCTTAATGGGAAGCTGGTGTGGAGTTGATGCTAATGTGGGAGGGGAAAAAACCAGCAGGCCAAACCTAGCTGGGAAAGGAGACCTAGTGGAAGGGTGCTGGAGAATTACACCTGCTGTTCTCACTGCAGCGTCTTCCACTAGAAGTAGCCAACTCATTTTCAACAGTTTTGTTGCAGGCAGAATTCTATCAAATTCATAACAGATTTTCTGTTCTCCTTCTGTCCTAATCAGCTGCCTATACCAAGATTCTGATATTTTTCCTTTAAATTTTTATTAAATAAAAGGTATATGCACCAAAGCTGAAAATCTAGATCTTCCTGTAACAGAAAAAAGGAGATCTATGTGACTACTAACAAGAAGAAATTTTAATTTGTGAAGGGTTATTGAGTGGGACTGGGAGCTAAAGCTCACTCAGTCACCTGAAATAAGGATAAGACCAAGGGGAAAGCAAGCTCAAAATCACTAATTTCTGACACTGAGAAGTACATCCTTTTGGGACTGGAGTGTCCAGGGGGGCAATAGAGTGTTTTTTGACTTAAGATTTCCTCACCCACTATGGGTGTACGTCTCAGGGAAAAGGAGTTGCTTTATGCTTATTTTTTATGTAAATTATATTTTCATTTGTGTTTGTAACCAGCACAAACTGAACCTTCCTGAATAAAGCATGGAGAAGATAAATGTGCTGACTGAACGACTGTTCTCGTGTTACTGATCCACTTTAGCAGATTACATGCTTTGTCCTTTCTAATCAGAATTCTGTTTGTCCTGTGGCAATACCTTAATGTGCACATGAGACAGCAAAAAGTTATTTCTCTTCCCTCTGCTGAGGTAGCAATTAGCAATTTTCTGTTAGCAGGTTTTGCTAAGTGTCAGAAGTGCTAGGTGTGTTTTCAGGAAGAAATAATCCATACAACAGATTGACACAGTTTGAACTCCTGTTTTCTTACAGGTGCTCTCAAATTGCAAGCTTATCAGTCATGTATTTTGTACGACATTTCAGCTAAAAGAAAAAGAGTCCACATGCAGAATGCCCATGAAGAAAGCATTTTCATTGTTTATGGATTCAGTGCTATATGTTCTTTGCATTAGTTAACTATTTTGGTGTCTTGTTTTAAAGATGCAGTGACTGAATTAAGTAAAGAATTTAAAGAAGGAGGTGAACCGATCACAGATGACAGTGTCAACTTGCAAAAATTCTCCTACAAGCTTGAGTACCTTTTACAGGTAATAAGTGATTTGTGTCATTTGTAATCCATCAGCAAAGCTCGGCCTTATTTTCTCTTGCTGACTCTTCAGTATGTGGGGTTTAACTCAAATAATCATAAATAGCCCGTTGAGTCTCTCTTTCTATTTTATTTTGGTGTGTGTAATAACAGGACTGAAATATGTGCTGCCTATTATACTTACTTCAGGTGAAAATAAATGTAATCAAAATGTGGTGCTGGAAGTTTGAGGAATGTAAGGCATTTCTTTATTGATCTGAAAGATCTGAGCTTGATTTTAAAGATATATCTTGCTAAATTACCCTGAAAAAACTGTGGTAATTATATCTTGATATTTTACTGCAAAATAAATACTGAATGTGAGTAATTTATAGAATTTTCAGCAATTTCGGTTTGGAAAGTATTTTTTATTGTATGGAAGGCTTAAGACAAAAGGCTGATTTTTAATCTGAAGTGCTGCTTTTTGTCCACCCTTAAGGTTTAAGTAAAAGAGGACACTGCTGGGCAAACAAATTGTCTTGATTTTATTTAATTTTCCCAAAAAATGTCTTAGTTTAATTTGAATTTCCCAGCCAATGCACCAAAAAATGTCATAGTTTTGATTTGCCAATTTAAATATAGTCATTTTCTGTTGTGAGACAGAACCAGGAGCAAAAGAGCAAGGCAGGCCTAAAACTTAAAGGGGTATAAAAAACTTTATTAACTACACGAAGAAAAAGAAAGAAAAGCAAATTCAGAATAAGATCTTCAGACCACTCCTTCCTTCCCTCTCCCAACCTTCATAACAACAAAAGAAACATACAAGAAACTACTTCAGTGAGTTCCCAACTTAAATAGTCCTTTTTTCAGTTCACTTTGGAGAGAGAAGTTTCCTCTTGTCGGGCCATAGGGACTTCACCACAAGGAGGGAAAAAAAAAATACCCGGTCCTCTCGTGG
>VZTT01031042.1:4068-14494 GCA_013400855.1 Buphagus erythrorhynchus | reverse complement strand
CGGGCCGGTGTTACCTGCTCAGCCACCAGAAATAAAAGAGAGCTTTTTCCCGGGTTACCTCCTTCAAAATGTGTGTTCATGGAGCGAACTAACCTTCTCCAATTGGTTTCTCAGGCTGTCAGTAACCAAATCAGCCTTCAGTTGGTCCCGTCAACTCACAGAGGAAGTTCTCATAGAGAAAAACCTCTGAGTCTGTCCTTCCCCAGGTGAAAGCAGCACACAAATTCAGTTTACATAGTGTGGTGTCCACATATACTGTAATCATGTTACTGCTTGCAACAAATGCTAATTTGCAATATGTGCTAATCTAGCCTTAATCTAGGTAAAGGAGTTTTAACGAGGTTGCAGAGCAGAAACTGAAAAATCCTTTGGGATTTTAATGGTCCAAGGTACAGTCCATATCCTTGATGCATTGAACCCTTGAACATGATTTAGCTAGAGCAGGTTTTTCTGGTATGTACATGTGTGCTACTTGCCACGCTTAATTGCAGGTCTCTCAGCAACTGGTTGTTAGTGCCTTGCTCTTCAACAGCTGCTGAATCTACTGCCAGTCTTTGTCTCAGGAGTTTTGAATGGATGTCTGTACTTTAAAGAGACCCAGAACATTATTATCTCTCATTGTCAGTTAAGTAGCTTTTGTAACTGCTGGATTGCATCAGTACAGTGCAGTGTCTCTTTCCTCTGTGAATGCTTTGGCTAAAGCTAAGAGGAGTCATGAAAGCACATGCTGCTGTGAGAGGAACAGGATTCCAAGTACCTATATATAAGTGTATTTCTATTAAAATTTTGCTCATTGTATTTTGTTTTCCTGGTTTAAGTTTGACCAGAAAGAAAAAAGCACATTGCTGGGGAACAGAAAAGACTACTGGGATTATTTCTGCGACTGTCTGGCAAAAATCAAAGGAGCTAATGATGGAATCCGCTTTGTCAAGTCTATTACAGAAGTAAGTACATCAGTTAAGAGTATGTGGTATATCAGAATATGTGATAAAAAAACATGTTTTGCCATGTTTTTTGGAGAGCAGTAACAACAAACCAAAAAAAGAAAATACACTGCTTTTAATATGTAGCAAAAAACTTGGGGATTTCTTTTTCCAATTTTCACGTAAAGTATAAAAAAATGCAATATGACCTTTTTTACTAGGGCACTAAATTTTGTAGGATTAGAGAGCCTGATTCCTGTTTCAAAGACCACTTACACAAGTGAATGGACTGGTTTGTCTCTGGTTCTGCCCTGCCTTTTCATAAACTTAGTGCCATTTTCTTTCAAAAGAAATGAAAAATTAAGTTAAGGGTAGAGCATGTCATCTTCAGCAAAACTTATGGCAGGATCTGGCTCTAAGTGTAAGATGAAAGGTTCACCATATTGGACTTTTCTTAAGACTTTTCTAACTGGTCCATAGAGTTGAGGAATACTGACTGATAGCAGCAATTTAATCTTCTGTCTGAACTCTGTTCCTCTGTGTGAAAGACTAAGGATGATTGTCATTATTCCCTTGGGTAAGCAGTCAACGGCATAAAAAGCCTTATTCCTTTTAGATTTAGATTAGTAATAAAAGCTTAATCTTGTAAAAACCACGTTATATCTTCAGCTCAATGCGTGGGTGAAATAAAAGCTGTGAGAAGCTTTCTGTGTTGATCCCGTCTGAGTCTTTAGAATCGTTTGAAGAGGATTTTCCTAGTGGGTAAAAGAGGCAGTGGTGTGGTGGTGCTGGCCAGCATTGTCCTGATGCTCACTTCCATTATCTGTGAGCAGTGCCAACTTGCACTGGCAAGTTACTATTTACAGCAGATTTTCCTATTGGGAATTCTTCCACAGCAGCTCTAGATAATGTTGTTTTGATCCATCTGAAAGACAGCCATGGTACTGTAGCAGAGGCAGGCTCTGGGTTCCCTACCTTCCTTTCTTCTCTTCTCAACCTTGACAGTGTTGAATTTTGATGTTCCAAGGTGAACAATCCAAGGAAGGGCTCCAGTTTGCTTTACCATTGGAAAGGAAGAGAGGGGAGAGGCACAGGAATTTGGGTTGGATTTCCCACTACAGGACAGCTGGAGAAGTAAGGACAGTAGCTGCTGCTGCTGGAAAAAATCCTTTGGCTGTAGATGGCAGCCCCTAAATTCTCAGTAGCAGGAGCCACTCATATTTCTCTGCAAAAGTGGCTGTGCTGTAGTCTTCAGCAGTCTGTAGGTATCACCAACATATTGCCACATGTAAAGACTGGACTTCTTTTTCCTTCTTCAGTACCCCTGGCTGTTAAATTGTTAGCTGATCTGTTAGTATCAGAAATTATAGCTTGGGAGCAGGATATTTTCTGCTCCAATTTATGTGCAGCCATAGAAATTAGCTTGTGGAAAGCATCTTTAATCTTTATTAACTTGTAGTTTAGAAATATAAACTCTTAAAAAAATAATCAGTTGTCTGTTTCAGGTAACTGAGCTGGCAGACTTGAGCCCAGAAATTAAATGACACATGGCACAAATATATGTTTGTTATTCCCCTTCATTACAGGTAGAAATCAGCAGCAAATTTTTGAAACTGGCTGGATAGAACATAAAGGTTTCCAAATGTCCTTTATTTGCTTACTGAACAATACTAGTTGACTTTCAAATGTGGAAATGAACAAAAAGGAAAGAGTAACAGCAGTTAACTTAAAGAACCGTCAAACATTCAGCAGCATAAATGCCTCTTCTGCTCTGCTTGCAGTGCTTCTAACATTAGGGTGCCATAATATGCTAAAGAGGTGGAGCAAGGAAGCAAATAGTACCCTGGAAATGGTTATCTGTTAATTAAGCAGACAGCCTTATTCTTGAGAGCAGTAGGTGAGCAGTGAGTTCTGGTCATTCCCCTTTCCCTTTCAAAAGGTGATTACACTGAATACACATCTTTTCGAGACTTTACAGCCATATACTGCACCTTAGCTACAGTGTTTGCTGTCAACACTCTGCCTCCCTGATTTCTATCAGGGCTCTAGCAGGAGGTAGCATGATTTGATTTCCTAGTCAAATAGTCTTTAGGTACTTCTAGCTGCATATATGTAAATATTTTCCTCTGGTTCTCATCATGTACATTTTTTCTGGTCTCTCCATTTTGCTTACAGAAAGTATCACAATTTAAATTGATTAACCAGTGGGAGTAAGGATAGGATTAATTCTGTGGCTTCCAGGGTTTGGGGTTTTTTTTGACCATTCTTAAAATACTCACTAAATATGCCTAGTTAGGAAAAAACTCTTATATGCTTATATGAGCAGAGTAGGGATAGCATCTCCCTGAAGAAATGTTCAGATATCTGCAGGGTGAATGAGGATGAAAACCAGGTGGTAAATTAAATTTGCTGTTTCTGGGATGCTTAGGGACCATGATACTTTGCACTTTGTATCCTGTAGAATTCAAATGAAAAATCAGTAAAGAGTGTTGCTTTCTATGCTTTGCATTTCATTCAGGTTCCATTTATAAGGAACATTCTTGTATGTAGTGGGTTACTGAGCTAAATGAAGAACCTATCTTCCTTCAGAGCAGAAGCCCAGTAACCGCAAAAACAGGGAAGCTGAGGGTATTGCTCTCACTTCATTACAGTGGAATACTGATCAGTGGGAAAGAAAGCTTGTGTGGCCTTTGAGCCTTCTTTCACACTAACCTTTCAAGCAAAGTTTACAGTAACCTACTAACTTGTGCCTCAGCCTCTCATATTTGTCTTGCCTTCTATTATAAATCATAAATGTCCTTGCTCTGTTAGTTGGATGAGCAGTTAGGTGAGAAATTCTTTCATCACACTCCTTTTCCATTTCTAAAGTGATTACTGACTTTGTTGGAAAGAAGAAATGAAACAACTATTCAGTGTTTCACTATTTTGCAGGACAGAAAACGGTTCAGATGTACAAATAAAGTACCAATTTTTCAAGTCAATGGCTATAAAAAAAAATCAGTACTGAGCTTTGTGATCCCCTTTATGTTGATTTAACAGCTGTCTTCATAAAAAGATCCATTAATTTTGTTCATGCAGCTGTTCTTGGTCTGAAGAAAGAATTATATTTTAATCAACTTAACGGCTAAGTATTAAGAAAGGCTTTTTGCATTGTCTGGGGTTACTGTGTCCATGGGGGTGTATATTTGTGTATGTGTACATCTTTGTTCTATGACTAAGTCTGTCCTAAAGCTCTTCCAGCTGTGGCCATATACATCTTTGGTTAACTTAAGCAGTCACTTCTGCCTTTGCTGAGCACACTGAGATTTGCCTTATATTTTGAATTGTCCTTAACATAGTCTCTGCTCAGGTACTCAATATATTAGATGATTCATTGGTCCTGTGGTGCCTTTTATATTATTATAAAGTGGACAACAGCCAGCTGTAGAAACAAATTCATCATTCTGTAAAGATTCCACCCAATGACAGACTTAGGAAAAAGTGTTTCTCAGTGGCAGTTCTTACTGGCTTCCTTTACAACTTTTTCTTTTACAGTGGCTTATTGTGAGTATTTTTGTGTTGCTTTGTAGGCTGTTCTGGCCATGTCTCTACATGATCACAAATGATATTTAACTTTCTTTTCTTGTGGTTTCTCCCTTCCAGCTACGAACCTCTCTTGGAAAAGGAAGAGCATTTCTTCGTTATTCCCTGGTTCACCAAAGGCTAGCAGACACCTTGCAGCAATGTTTTATGAACACCAAAGTGACCAGGTGAATAGCAAAGTGCTTTTTTAACTAATGGGTGTTTGCTCAGTGTGATCAAGCAACATCACCTTGTAGCTGTTGAAAGAAATTGAAATGCTTCCAAACGTTTGGCTTAGAGAGCTGGTAATAGGATATGAAGGATCATAGACCTTTTGGCTTGAGTCACTGGTTCATACCTATCTTGGGCTTGTAAAGATTGAAAGTTATTACAGCTTAATATGTGTGGAGTGGGTTGTGCTGATGCTTCTGTACGTCAGTGTCAAGGTGATGTATTTATAAGTATTAAAGATCTTGCGTTTGACGGGCTATTTATCATGAGAGTGGATTAATTTGGATGTGTTGCACAAAGTCCCAGAAAGCATTTGTATATATCTGTGGATGGTCACACAAAGGAACAACTTGCCCTTGGCCAAAAAATTCCAAAGATAGTTTGTATTTGGTTGGAGGGACACTACTAGGGCTTTAAGAAAAAGCCAGCTATTTTCACGATGTATTTAACTCTGGATGCTGCTTTCTTTTACTCATTTTTGATGTATTAAATGTGTGCTTTAGGTATTTACTGTGTGATTATCCAGTGTATAACAAATACTTTGTATTGTCAGTGATTTGCCCAGGCACTAGAGGAAATAATATTTTGTGCAGGGACTCCTTTAAAGATATTTATGTGGAATTAATTGCATTTGTTAAATTTCATTTACATTGGAGGGATGGGATGTTGTTTCCATTTGTGTTTAGAATACTGTATCATAGTTTTTCTGAGGTGGGATGAATAATGATGTAGGGGTTTTTTTGTAAGAGAAACTGCTGCTTCCCTTTTGCTTATGAATGAGTATTACTTCTCTTTTGTTTGTTTTCAAGTGACTGGTACTATGCAAGAAGTCCATTTCTGAATTCCAAAATGAGTTCTGACATTGTGGGTCAACTCTATGAGCTCACTGATGTTCAGTTTGACTTAGCATCAAGAGGCTATGATTTAGATGCTGCTTGGCCAGCATTTGCCAGGTAAGATGGAGCCACATTGTGATTTTGTATTAACAAGTACAAAAAACACCAGTTTGCTAAAGAGTCTGTAAAAGCTTTGTGGTTGAGCAGGTATACACTTTCTTCCATGTAATTAATCCATGACCAAATTGTCCTGTTTCTCCTTCAGTATACTGAGCACCGGCAATCAGAGATGATGCTCTGTAATATGGCACTTCCAGTAGCTGCAGTTTAGGCCCAAATCCTAAACTATTCTCATCTATACACACACAAGAGGAAATCTTCTTAGCTTCCTTTGTTTCAAGAGCTGAGACATGTAGTCACATGAGTGACTGCACAACCAAGCAGTGTGCTTCACTTACAGCCATGGTAATCCCACCTACAGGTGAGGGATAACAAAAACTACCAGGTCTGGCCCAGATCCATTTTTATCAATGGGGGTTTCCTAGGGCCCTTTGCTGCCACCATCTGGTTGAGCTGCCACCACACAGCAATACAATTCCTTAGAGCAAGGCTGCCTTGGTTCTTGTGGATGAGGGAAGTGACATCTACCAGCCCCATCACCTTTTATAGATGCCTTGGATATCCCTATCTTATTTTTCATCGACTTCAGTGGTTGCTGGCTGAGACAGCAGGTGAAGTTATGTCTTTTTTTATGTGGTAGTTACCACTAGATAAATCTTACATATACAAGTAGAAAGACACATATTTATGTGCTTAAACTTAACTTAGATATTGTTTCTCTGTGTGATCAACAGGAGGACTCTGTCCTCACTTGGATCTTCAGCATATTTATGGAAGCCCCCAAGTCGCAGTTCCAGCATGAGCAGTTTAGTGAGCAATTATTTGCAGGTAAGCAAATTGCAAATAAATGTTTATATGTCATGATAGGTCTTTGGTTGACATAGTTCCAGAGAACTTAATGGCTTTATGATGGTTATAAGTCTTATAATCTAAACTGCAAAAGGCATTTTTAATCAAAAGTAAAGGGAATTATCTGTCAGCTGCTTCAACTTAATGTGCAAATCTTATAGGGGAAAAAAAAGTTCAGAAGACTACCTGCAGATAGGAATGTTTTTATTTATCTTTTGGGAAAACAAGCCCCATTTCCTACAAGTTGATGTCTTGTATTGCTATGAAGGCAACACACAATGTCACTGTACATTAAGAACCTGAACTTGCTCTCATTTGAGCACACCATTTAAATGAATGTTTAGTGCTGCTTAAACTTTCTGATTTTCCCCTTCTGTTCATTTAGGCACAAGAGTTTCCTTCCAGCCCTGATGTAAATAACTCACTAAATGTTGAACACCTTGAGGGCTACGAAGAGATGCGTTTAGAACTTGACCAGGCTGAGCTGAGGCAAAGGGAACTTCAAGATCGTATTCACCAGCTAGAAATTGAAAACCAGGAGCTCCAGGCAGCTGTTAGCCTTCAAAAAGAGCAAGTACAGGTAGAAAAGGAGAAGAGCAATAACTACAGTGAGGAGAACTCCCGACTGACAAAGATGATCACAGAGTTACAGAAGCAGTGTGAGGTCTCACACTTCACTCAGAGCACTGTCCATGACCTGCAGAAGTGCCTAAAGTCGCTGGAACTGAGTGCAGTGGAGCAGCAGAAGGAACACTCAACAAAGTTGGAGCAGCTGTTGACCAGCAAGGAAGATTGTGCCTCAAAATTGCAGATTTCAAATCAGGAGCTGGAGACCTCTAGGGCTTTGATTGCTGTGAAGGATCTTTGCATTGATGAGCTCAAAACCAAGCTGAATTCCACAGAACAGAAGAACCTCAACCTCCTTGCAAAAGTTGATGCTGCCTCAGAGGAAAAGGGACAGCAAGCCACAGTCCAGTATGACTTTGCCCTACAAATACAGGCACTGTTAGAGAAGCTTCAGGAGATGGAAAAGGAAAAGGCAGATATGCAAAGACTCAATGATGAACATGCATCTCAGCTGAAAGCAGCAAGGGAGGAGCTGCTGCTGAAAGAACAGGCACAGAAGGAACTGGAATCCAGATACAGTAGTCTCACTGCTAACTCCAAAGAAGAGAGTGAAAAGCTGATTGGAAGCCTGGAGACCATGGCAAAGGAAAAGGATGCACTTCATAAGGCCCTGACTTTGAAAGGAAAGGAGATGGCTGAGCTGCAGACCCAGGTAATGGGGTCGCTGGCTCAAGTGGGTTCACTGGAAAAAAGTCTTGAGGAAGCCAGGAAGGAAAAAGAAAAACTTGAGGAGGAGTATGGTAGGAGGGAAGGAGCACTGAAGCAGGAATCCCAGTCTCTAGCAGAGCAACTTGAACTACAGGAGGGTCGCTTAACAAAGGTGAGTCAGACTGTATGTAGCCTTCAGGAGCAAAACCGTAAACTCATATCTGAGAAGGAGAATCTCAGGCAGAAAGTCAAGGAGCTGGAGGAGCAGATGGAGCAGCAAAACTCTTCAGTGAGTGAATTGGATGAGGAGAGCAGGAAACTGAAAGCAGAGAAGGAGAATTTGCAGCAATCTAAGAAGAAGATGGAAGAGAAGCTGAAAAATCTGGAAGCTTCTGAAGCTTCCCTAGAAGCTGAGGTAGCCAGGTTGAGAGCCTCTGAGAAACAGCTTCAGAGTGAGATAGATGATGCCCTGGTGTCAGTTGATGAAAAAGAGAAGAAGCTCCGGGGTGAGAACAAACAGCTGGATGAAGACTTGCAGAATGCTAGGAGGCAAAGCCAAATTCTAGAGGAGAGGCTGGAGGCTCTACACTCAGAATATGAAGAACTAAAGCAAAGAGAAGAGACTTCCAAGGAGTTTTATGCTTCACTTGAAGCGCAGCTGAAGAGTGCCAAACAGCATAATTTACAAATGGAAAAAAGCTTGGGCACTTTGAAGGAAAGCAAAGAGTGTATCCAGTCACAGCTCATGGAGAAGGAAGTAGAACTACAAGGCATGGAGACCCAATGTCAGCAGCTAAGAGCAGAAGCTGAAAGATACAGGAAGAAAGCAGAAACTCTTGAGGTAGAAAAGCTCAGTGTTGAAAAGACATGCCTTCATCAGACAAAACTTATAGAATCTCTCACATCAGAAAAGGAATCAGTGGAAAAACAGCAACTACAGCAGGCGGCATCCTTGGAGAAGGAGGCAAAAGAACTGGCCTTCAGACTGACCATGAGTGAAGAGCAGCTGGAGGTCAACCGAGGTGAAGTGTCCAGGCTGCAGGCAGAAGTCCTCGATCTTCGAGTCAAGCTTCAGCAGGCCACTGATGAGAGAGAGAGGATGAGAGGTGAGCTGGCAGTCGCTGAAACTGTATTGAATGAGCAGAAGATGCTTGTCCAGAAGCTGAAAGAGCAGAGTGAGTCTCTCAACAGAAATCATGTGCAAGAACTGGTGCAATGTAAAGAAAGGGAAGAGAAGCTGGAAAAAGAGCAGGAGAGAACAGCCCATCAAAATGCTGAGCTGGAAAATAATTTGGTGAACCTAAGGGAAGAGCTGTCTAAGGTTAAGCGGTATTTGGAAAATGCTAGAGTGGAAAACGAAGAAAATAAAGATCTCCTCCACAGGACCAACACTGATATGGCTGAACTTGGTATTCAGATTTGTGCCTTGACCTCTGAAAAGGTGGATGCAGAAAAGCAGTTGGCCCAGGCCACAGAAAGGTTCAAAGAACTGGAGGAACAGGCAACAGAGCAACAGGAGAAGCTGAATCTTGACATCTCTAATCTCAGAGAGGAGAACAAGAGCCTGCAAGAGAAACTAGAGGAGGCTCAAATGTGTGCCGCAGCTGTCCCAAGTCTGCAATTGCAGCTGGAGGCAATAAAGAAACAGGCACAGAGTTTCCAAGAGACCAGCCAAGAAGAGCTGTCTGCAATAAAATTTCAAATGAGCTCAGAGATTCTAAATTATCAGACAAAATTCAAGGTAAATTAATGTAATTATTACAGCTGAGGGAGCTGCTTTACCATTTGCTGCAGCAATTACTGCATGAAATCCTAAGGTTTGTGTGGGTCAGGCTCTGAGACTAATATGCAACTAGTCTTAGCCTGGGAATCTGAAAATGTCTCTGTGCTCATGACCTAGGCCTATCTGAGGTAAAATAACTCTTAAGAGTTTTATGGACGTGTACAGTGGAAAGGCAAGGTGATACAGAAGAGCAAATCAGTACTCATGAGGGTGATGATTTCTTACATTGGCACTGAAGGTGGCATCTGCTATCCCTCTGGTCACAGCTATGGTTGTTTCCTTTTTTTGTAGTAACATTTCAAGACCTTTTCCTCACACCTATAACACTGCTTCTCCTAAGAACTGATTTTGATGAAAGGGAACTTAGGCTGAGACCAGTTGCTTTTGCATTTAATTCCCTCATGTATTTTTGCTTTCAGCTGCTCAAGGTAGCAGCTGGGAAGATCAAAGTTTTGCTTCCAAAAAAGCATGAGTCAGCCCTGTGTATATGACACAGCACACCTAAAGGCTGAAGATTGCATTGTTGTTTGCTTTGCCATTCTGATAAAATTTCTAAGATTGGTGGTTGATCAGAGGCTTATGCCATTGCATGGGTTTGACCTTTTTCTTAAGAATTGCAACAGCCTATGCAAAGTAAAACACAGTTAATGTGCCACCATAAAGTGAGTTTGCTTGATTCCAAGAGTTGAGTGTCTTTTTAGCTGTCTTTCATGAGCCAGTGGTGCTGCATGTATCCCGTGCATGGCAGTAAGAACACTCATAATTCACAGCTGGGAATTCTGTTGGTGAAGGGGTGGCTGCTGGAGGATTATTAACTACTGGCTCAATCTCTCTGCCAGGCTGTCAGT